>PVJC01026739.1:0-24003 GCA_004026665.1 Murina feae
GGGGGGGGGGGGTGTTAGTGTTTACGGGGGAAGAATTTCCCTTTAGGAAGATGATAAAGCTTTGGAGCTGGATGGTGGTGATGGCTGCACAACAGTGTGAATGTGCCTAATGCCACTGGACCCCCACACTTAAAAAGGTAAATTTCATGTGATGTATATTTTTCCGCAATCACAAAGAAAAGAGTTTTTCCAGAGGGCGTTTTGAAATCTACAAGCCTGACCCCTTGGGGGTTAACAGTGGAGACAGATCTGCCCAAAGCTTCCATCAATAGCTGGGAAGTCTCAGCTTCATGTCACTAAAACCTGGGGTCCTGAGTTTCTCCAGTCCTTGTCACCCCATCACAGCTCCCTACCCTCACCACGCCCGTGCCCCTGCCGTCACGTCACCGAGGGAGACCACGGCCTCGGAACCGCATCCGCTGAGCCACGCGGTCCCTGGAGCGAGCTCTACAGACACCACCACAGGGGCCCGTCCTGCTGTGCCCACTGGGAGGGGACGATCTGGCCGTTTCCATTTCTACTCTTTACAAAGGCTTTTAGCCGAACCCGAAACCAAGAGCAGCCCAGGTAAATATTTGCTCTGCTCCTCTGTGCCCCCAGGGAGCCAGATGAAAGAAGCAAAGGAAAATGGAATGTGTGCCCTGGGAAAAATTGGGCAAGAAGGAAGCCAGATGTTCCACCCAGCTGTTCCCTGCCCAGCCAGCCACAGCCCGGGGACTGTGCTGGCCCATCCGCACGGAGATGCTGCTAAGGCTCCTTGGTTTGCGAGGGTAAGAAAGGAGGAAATGGTCCTGTGTGTGGAGAAGGGGGAGAACCTGGGATGGGAATCAGGAGTCAGGCTGGGGACACATGGCAGCCGGAGACCAGTTCGGAGTGGGATGGCCGTCATAGTGCAGGCGAATGAATGGGACTGGCCTGGCCTCAGAGGAGTGGGGGCAGGAGAGTGGGCAGCGCTCAGGACTGGTGTGGCAGACGGGGTCCCTGGCTCTGGAACCCAGGGACCTCATGCGCCATGGACACTGCCACCTTTGCCTTGTCATCTGTGACATGTGACTTCCGCTCTGTGCCTCTGTATCCTGAAATATGAAATGCCACTAACGCTAGACCCTGCCCTGCGGGCTAGGGAAGGCCCGATAAGTCCATAAGTGCGAATGCGGAAGCAGTCCTCAGTGCACGTGAGTGCAGGATGGGTGTTTCCATGTCATTATTCCACCGCTTCATGGGAGGCACAACTGGGAGGCCCTGTGTCTTCATGTCCAGGGAACTTGCATCGTCATTTGTACCCTGTGGCCGACCCAGTGGGCCATACAGCTCCCAAAGCTGGACAAATCCGATCACACGGAATGGAAGCGGCTGAATCCGGGACACCCCGCCCCCCAGACAGCCTGAGTGTTCTCTGTCCACACGTCGGTCCCTGGAGACCTGGCCTCCCCAGGAGCATCGGTCCATCCCTGACGTGGAGGCTCCTTCTTCTATTTGCGGCAGAGAGACAACAGTCAAAGTGTTCATTGCAGCCTCTCCGTAAATTACCACCTGGTTTGATTTATAATTCATCGTACAATATTTATTTCTAACAGGAAATTAATTTTGAAAACTCAGTGGGTGATTAAATTAAATTGCAAAACCATTCCACTAGCTTGGGGAGGGGGACGTGGGTAACTGGTGATTCTATCTGGAGATAAACTGAGGGGAGTCTGCATTCAGAAACCTGGGGGCAGAGGCAGGGGTGCAGCCCAGCCCTGCTCAGATGAGAGGCCAGCTGGTCAAGCGCTTGCTCCTCACAGGGCGGCAGCTGTGGGCTGCACAGTAACTCATGGCCGGTAGGCCCCGTTGAATTTATCATTGACAGAAAGAAAACTCTAGGCCGATGACTTCCATCCCAGCCTCTGTCACACTTCTCCGATTCATTATGCACCAGTATTGGGACGGACTGGGGAGAAGGCATATGCCACGCTGTTAAGACAGTGGGGGGGGGTGTGGTTAATTTTGTGTCCACTTGGCTGGGCTAAGGGATGCCCAGGCAGCTGGTAAAACCTATTTCGGGGAGGGGGTATCTCTGGAAGAGGAGCATTTGTATCCATGGGCTGAGTGAAGACAGTCAGTGCCTGATGCCACTGTGTGACTTCCCCTGCATTTAGTGCCAATTACAGTTTCAGGACAGTAGCTTATGGCTATACCCTGCACAGGTACGTACAACAACATAAGGTTCAAGGTTATCATGTAACAGCAAAAGAGGGAAACAACCTAACTGTTCATCAGTGATAGATTCAATAAATTATCAAAGAATCTTATGCAGTCCAAAAAGGAAAGAAATTCCTCGCTCCTTACATACTGATCGGAAGTGGGGGGAAAAGGCCAGAACAAAGTCTGTGTACAGTTTGCTCTCTTTTGTGTAGAAGAGCCACGCACACAGGTGAGGCCCGGATGAAGTTCAGTAGCATCCGGTAACTGCTGGCAGTGCCTGCCTCCAGGGAGGGGGCCAGGGGCCAGAGCATAGGGCTCTTCCTCCTATATCACTGGCGCATCTTGACCCAAGGGAAAAGGGATGTATTCAAACATTTTTGTTTAATTCTTTAAAATGGGCTCACTATACATTTGGCAAATTACTGTGATAATCTCTGATTGCAACAAGCACACACACACAGTTTTCTTGTGAGAATCACTGTAAGTGTAAGCGTGTTTCTTTTAACGTGAAAAGCCATAAAATTTCCATATAGGCAACTTGTCACGTATCCTTCGTGCAATGTCAAATGCATCTAGAATCCCTTAAAATAATTACGATTCTTTTGAGGACGAAGCCAGATCAAGTGCTTCATTAAGGGAAAACATGAAGTCTACTAAGGACAAAGGCCATTACTTTACATGTATTTAATTCCTCGGTTCCTGATGAGGTTCTCAGAATAGAGTTTCTCGGTTGATGAGCAGCAAATTGATTTATTGGTTAAATTCCCGACTATGGAGTTATATATGTCAGTTACAGAGAACAGTATAAAATAAATGGATAATTCACCAGAAACTGGCTTTTAGATTTTAATTTTAATGACCTTGAAACAACAACATTTAGTACCAAATGTTTAAACACCTACTTATAATTGCTAGCCTGTGAAATCAGCATTATTTATATCAGCTATACAAAATTCATCAATTTTTCTTTTGAAAAAGGCTGCAGAAATCCCAAAGAATAAGGGAGAGACTATTCATTAAAGGGCATGTTTACTAATCTAGCACCATAATCCCAGTCTGAGGGCCTCCCACGCTGCTGGAAGGAGGAAGGGGAGAGATGAGGATGTTGGAGAAGTACGGACAGTTCTTAACTTGTGGCCCCATTTGTGCTTGAAGCAACACAGGGCTCACACCATTGACCCCCGACTCCCTCCCCACTCAGGCTTTTGGACTGGGAATGACTCCACTTCCTCACGGCACGGCACAGGTCCTGAGGAGTGAGCGGTCCAAAGTCACTGTTAAAAGTGCACAGCACTTTAATGACGTCTCCTTGGAAGCCATGTGGCATCATTTCTGTGGTGCTCTGCTCAAGGGGGCAGTTGTACACTTCTGCCCAGGTTCAAGGGCAAGGGCAAGACTCCACCACCCAGTGGTAGGTGGGTCCCATTCAATGGTAAGAAGTTGTAAGGGGTGGGATATAGCAAAGTGGTCATCTTGGGAGCTGGCAGCTGGTCATAGGCTACCTTCTGGACATAGCTGCCATATCCCTCCCACACTCAGAGTAAACTCTCCCCAGACCACGGGGTCTCATCAAGGACAGCTCAGAGTCTAGGACCTTGTCAGACAAGGCTCTTCATCTGGCTTGAGCTCCTTGAGCAGCCCTGTTCCTTAAGATCTAAAGACTTACGAACCAGAGACCAGCTGTCCTCTGACGTCACCTCTTGCAGTGAGATGAGGGGGTTGGGAGAGACCTGGGAAGCCGAGAAGATCCACACTCAGGCCACTCTGGGACGGCAGCGATGCTGCACTGGCCAAGGAGGTTGGGGCAGATCCAGAGCGCCATTTGCACACTGGCCCTTGTCACCTGTAAGAGGAGCTTACAGTTGGGACTCAGGTTTTGTCACCAAGTCCAAATGCCCTCCATGGGTTTTTTGGAAAAGAGGAAACAGCCCCAGATTGGTTGGGAAGACCCTGTCCTGGCCAGTGGACTGCGACGAGGAGAAGGGTGTGGGGTTTGACCGCGGCTCTGTCCCTGTCAGGAACTGTGGGGAAAGAAACAATTGCTTCAAAAGGCCACAGGATTGCATGTTGGCTCGGTGCCTGACACGGTGATCCCCAACTTGGCATCAAAAGTCTTGAGGAAGCAGACATTCTGGTTAAGTCCACCGGCGGGGCGGCTGACAACCTGAATTCCAGGAATTGTCCACTGACAAGTTTTAATTAGGAACTAATTTCTCTTTAAATGTCCCAGGACAGGCTAACCACAGTAGAATGGGAGTGAAGGGGGCAGCAGAGGGAGCTCAGAAAATAGAAGGGCCATTCTCAGCTTCACCACTAACCAACCGGCAACCTTGGGTAAGCCATTTTACTTCTGCGGGCCTCCGTTTCCCTCAGCTGGACTAAAAGCAATGTATTCCACCGAATGATGTAGCTAAGAAAGCATCACCGCTGAGCTCCACAGTTGCAGCCGGCCCCATTGGTGTCCTGCTAGAGCCCTGGACACCCCTGCCCAGTGTGCCTACCATGAGCATTGCTGAACCTTCAGTCTCAGTCGGGGGGGAGGGGGGCGGGAGGGCAGTTAGGAAGAGCCGGAGTTAACCCCTGGAGCAGCCCTCAGCCAATGGCAGGCAGATGGAAGTGAAGAACAAAGCCCAGCTCTGCCACCACCCCCACAGGAGCTTCCAAACCACGTGACCAAAATCCTGGTCCTGGGGCCAGGCTCAGATCACTATGGGCTCCAAATGCAGAAAGCAGAAGGTATTAGTAATGGATTTGGCTCCACACACATTCACATGCACACACATACATACATGTGCACACATGTGTGTGCACACACACATACATGTATGCACACAGCACAGCATCTGGCACAGTGCCTGGCCCATAGTAGGCACTCAGCAAATTCTCCAAAGAGATGAATGAATAAATGAATGGCCTTCTCCCATTCAGAATTTCCCTCACATCTCCAGCAGTTTGGGACATCAAAGTATAGGTAGGTTGCCCTGGAAGTGGGAACCTAGGGTCATTCCAGGAACCTATCTGCTGGCAGGAAGAAGCAAGAAGCTCCTTATCTTCCCCTCTGCTCCTCCCAGCAGGCCAACCAGTCTCAGCCAGGGCCCCCTCACCCCCCACCAGCTCTCTCACTAGGCTCCTGCCCCAGTCCATCTGTTCAGCATGTGTGAGTATTGTCAAATTGTTTGAATAAATTGTCACTCTGATTAAAATGTTTATGTCTGTAGGATGGCTCACTTCTGCTAAGTTGTACCTAAATAGTCTTGCATTTGCTGTAGATATTTGACATCTGTGTCTGGTCGCCCCACTGATGGCCATTCAGAGATCTGGACCCATGCAGAAGCTCCCTGTTCCCTCACTCACACCCTACAGCCACTCAGGGTTTGCATCCAAGTGTGTGGGAGGGAGAGCGATACTGGGGGTCTCATCCACCCTGTTCTTGATTAACTTCATAGGTAAACACACACATGTTTAGTTTTCCTGAGATCAGATTTAGATGGTAAGACCCACGCATTCTCAGGTCTGGCCAAAGTTTACAATCTCTACAGTGTGCAGACAAAGGACATCCCCAGATGGAGCCCATGCACCCCGAGGATTCCA
This sequence comes from Murina feae, assembly GCA_004026665.1. Taxonomy (NCBI): domain Eukaryota; kingdom Metazoa; phylum Chordata; class Mammalia; order Chiroptera; family Vespertilionidae; genus Murina; species Murina feae. Next base: position 5,776 of record PVJC01026739.1, read on the forward strand.
GGTATAGCTGCTCCAAGTATCAACACTTCTGCAGGATACAGACCTTCCCCTTGGTGGCCCTCACTCTGCAGGAGGGAGGGCGAGGAGGGTGGGTGGATGGATAGATGGATGGATGAGGGGATGGATGGATGGATGGACGAATAGATGGGTTTATGGATGGGTGGATGAATGAGTGGGTGGGTGAATGGATGGATAAGTAATGGATGGGTGGATGGATGCATGGATGAATAAACTAATATAATAACAATGATACCACCCAATGAAGGTCTGCTGGTGTATACATGTAACATTTTATATCCATTATTTCTTATTATAATTGTACTAGGGGACTGGTGCACAAAAATTTGTGCACTTGGGGAGGTCCCTCAGTCCAGCCTGTGCTGTCTCACAGTCTAGGACCCCTCGGGGGATGTCCACCTGCTGGAGTGCCTGGCCAGCCTGGGTGAGGGGCTGAGGACCATTTTCAGGCTGCCCACAGCTCCCATTGACCCAACATCCCAGTGAGGCTGGCTGGAATCAGGTTTCTGGGATTTATTTATCTTCTATAATTAAAACTTTGTTGCCTTGAGTGGAGGCCTAGTCATGCAACAAAGCCTCCTGTTTGCTTCAGCTCCGTGGCTTCTATAATTGAAACATTATTGCCTTGAGCAGAGGCCCAGCCGGCCTAGGCAGGCAGTTTCAACTCCATCATTGGTGCAACAGAAGCCTCCTGGTTGCTCTAGCTCCGTGGCCGCCGGCCACCATCTTGGCTGGGTTAATTTGCATACAGCCACTCTGATTGGCTGGTGGGTGTAGCTTGGCTGGTGAGCATAGCTTAGGTGTCTTGGAGTGATGGTTAATTTGCATATTACTCTTTTATTAGATTAGATTCATTTTCTACTGCTGTATGATGTATTATTACAAACTTATTGGCTTAAAACAACACCATTGACTACCTTACAGCTTCCATGGATCAGGAGTGTGGGCGTGGCTAAGCTGGGTCTTTACACAGGGCCTCAGAAACCTGCAGTCACGGCCAGCTGGGCTGCCTTCTCACACGGAAGCTTGACTGAGCTCCTGTCCGCTTCCAAGCTCATTGTCATGGCTGGCAGCAGCGTTCCCCTCCTTGCTGTTGGAGGACTATGCCCCACTGCCTCCTGGTTGTCAGCACCCACAGTTTCTTGCCACAGACCATTCACAAGGTGCTGCTTCTCCAAGGCCAGCAGGAGTCTCCAATCTGCTCAGATGGAGGCCTATATGTGATAACCTAATCAAGGGAGTGACACCCCCTCATCTTTGGTCATATTCTGTTGGCAAGAAGCAAGTCATAGGTTCTGCCCAAACTCAAGGGGAGAGGTTTATACATGGATATGGCTCTGGGAATCCCCAGGGGATGTTTTTGCCTCAATTCATTTATTCAGGGAGACCTCCCCGCTCTACCTCCTCCTAGGCCCTCCCATCCCACAAGGCCCTTTGCCCTCACCTGCCTAATGGGCTATTTCCAGGTCTTCCTGCAGGCGGCAGAGAGAGAGAAAGGGGACATGGAATGCGAGAAGAAGAGGACAGGGGTGATGTCATAGGCTGCCACCCGAGATGCCCACCAATCACCACCCTCAGCACCAAAGCCTCTGAGCCTCCACACCAACATCTGTGAAGGAGGGACATCCGGGCTTTGCAGGATGCTCAGCAGTGTCCTTGAGTTCTACCCTCTCAATGCAGAGTCTTGACCTAAAAATGTCTCCAGACACTGCCACACGCCCCCTGGGGTGGGACTGTCCCTGGTGGTGATGCATGTCCCCAGGGCAGGGAGAGGAAGCTCAGCTTGTCCTCAGGTCTAGTAGGATCCCTGGGATGCAGACAGGAGGAGAGAACGTTCCAGGCTGGGGGCCAAGCAGGAGGGCCCCATGAGGCTAGACAGTGCCTGCCTCTGAGTTGCCGCTCATTCCCTGCTGGTGGGCGGGGCTAGGCAGAGGCACAGTGACCAGTGCTGGTCTCTCCTCTGACCCTTCCTCCTACTTTCTGGTCTCTAACTCCCTCTCCTCCTTCCTCTTGTTCTCTCCCCTTCCAGATTATTTATGAGTAGTCGCTACTGGCGCTTCCCCAAACACTTGCCTCCCAGGGACCTGGACACACGGAAAGGCCACCTCACTCCAAGGAGTTTTTGCACAAATGCCACACTGGCCCCTACGGCAGCGGATGCCCTTTCCTGTCCCCTCTCCCCGAGAGCCGAAGCCCAGGCCCCTTGGCACGTGGAGAGCCCGACCCCACACCCTCGCCCACCAGCAGGGGAGTTCCCCAGACTCTCCCTGTGCTGTGCCGTGCCGGGTCCCTCTCACCTTCAGCTGAAATAACACCAAGCACCTGCCCCCACATGCCTTTCCTGACCCCCTGAATCCCAGCCTCTGCGGGAGAGGTGATGACTTCAGGCAACTGCAGGCCTCCCTGCCCTGCTTAGCGGGGGAAGCCTTTGAATCGCTGTTAACCCTGCTCACCAGCCAGCATCAGCCAAGGGTGTGGCTCCTGCTTTGGCTAGGGACCTTGCCAACCAACAGCTTGTCCCCCCAAGTCCAAGGGCCTGTCCTCTGCTTTAACACCCTTTGTGGCCAATCTTGGGAGCATCTGCCAAGCCCTGTTCTTCCCCCAGCCGCCCCCTGGCGCCCCCACTATGATGGCAGAAGGGGACATGCTCACAGGGGCCAAGCACACAATGGCCCTGACTCATGGAGCTCAGGGATGGAAACCAGGCGTCCCTCTTGCCCTGCTTCCCACATTCACTTGGCTCTGGCTTTCTTAGCAAACAGATTCTGAATATGAGCGCTTTTTTCAGAAGAGCCCACCCTGGCCCAACGTGTGCCATTTCTCATCCTGATTGTTAACTTGTCTCCTCCTAGGCTCCCTGGGCCTGCCTGGCCCTCTGGTCTGTCATCTCAGTAGCCAGAGGGATCCTGCTAAGATGCCAGAGAAGTCCTGTCTCCTGTACTCATGATCCTCTAGGAATCCACGTCTCATGAAGTCTTGGCCATAGCCTAGGGCCCACGCCATCTGACTCTCTTTGCACACTCTGCCTCGCTTCCCCAGCTCCAGCACCCATGCCTCTTGGCCGGTACTCAGATGGCGCCTCTATTCCTGCCGCAGGACCTTTGCATGGGCTGTTTCCTCTGCTTGAAAGACATTCGGTGCTACTCCAGTGGGTTATGCTTTTGTTTTATTTGTATCTTCACACAGCTATGGCCTTCTCTTTGAGACTTTATCTAACCATGTTTAAATTTCATGTACCACCACCACCACCACCACCACGCCGTTTGCCCCTATTCCTTTATTTTTCTCCATAACATTGTCACCGAGACACTGGCAGCCGGGAGGGTCCAGTGGCCCCAGGGCAGCTTCCCCTTGGAAACAATTCCTGCTCAGAGTTGCCCTGGCCTCACCCAGCTCAGAGCCAGGCAGCGGGGCCTTCCTTTCATGTGAAGCTCCATGAAACTAGTCCCAGTCACTGCCTTTGAGTTCAGGGCGACCATGTGCCAGCCTCCACGCGGGGTCTGAAACGCTGTCCCACTGAGTCCTCAGACAGCCCTCTGAGATGGGGAGAGTGTTACCTTCATTTCTTGGATAAGGATGCCTTCTCTCAGAAGCATGTAACTTACAGGGGCTCAAAGCCATGGGGTCAGAATGGCTCTCTGCACCTCCAGTCCAAAGGCCGACCCTCCAACTGAGAGCGGGAGGAGGCTCTGATCACAGGAAATGTCCCGTCTGCCAGGCCAGCCCCGGACTTTTATCGGGCAGGCAGGTTGGTGAGGATGTTGGGCTGGGAAACAGATGGAGGCCTTGTTTGGGACAAGGGATAGGACAGCTTAGATGTGACCCTACAGCCACCTGCGTCTTGATCCCCAGCAGCTTTAGCCAACAGCTTTCCAGGTTCATGGACTCCAAGACTGTCCACACCTCCGGGAACTTCTTCAGAGCTGAGGAAACAGCTGGGTCACTCAGAGCAGCAAGGGAGCTTGTCTCCCGGGACAGTAGAGGGTCGCGGGTGAGAGGAGGATGCCTACTGGGAAATAAAGCTTTATCGAGAGTCCTCAGGGAATCTGAAGACGAGGCTGGGTGACGTGGCTTTGTGAGCACTGGTAGTGTGTTCGTGCGTATGCACACGTGTGTGTACTCATGTAACGTGTACATTTCGTTAAAGATGTGCAGGCATTTATTATTTAAAATTGTAGTGGGGCATGTCTTAGCTTTTTCTGATGATGCATCACTGATAGGAGTGTGACACGATTAAGCAGCAATCATGCACAACCAACGCTGAGCCGAGCCTGGAGTCCATAGTTCATTCATCGAATACTCACAGCTTCACTAGGAGTGGGTGTGATAACGCCCTCATTTTACATGTGAGGAAACTGAGGCTCAGGAAGGTGGGGTAACTTGCTTCAGACTGACAGGGGGAAGGGCAGAGGCACTCAGAAGAACAGGACCTCAGTGTTTGATGACTGTCCACCTTACACTATGGGAGGAGGCTTCCCTATGGACCCTGGAGGACGTGCTGCAAGGAGAAGGACAGAGCTGTAGGAAGATAAGAGACGTCTTGGGGTCCATTGCTCAGAAGAGAAAACACATTTTGAGAACAGACCAAAGACAGGAGACACTTAGATTTGGTTGCTGTGCCTGGACCCTGAGCCCCTCAAGGGTGTTTGCCTCAGGAATGCTGATCATTCCCCAGTCCCAGGAATGGGTGGGGCTGTTTTGTTTTTTTTTAATATATTTTTTATTGAGTTTTTTACAGAGAGGAAGGGAGAGGGATAGAGCGTTAGAAATTAGAAACATCGATGAGAGAGAAACATCAACCAGCTGCCTCCTGCACACCTCCCACTGGGGATGTGCCCACAGCCAAGGCACATGCCCTTGACCAGAATCGAACCTGGGACCTTCCAGTCTGCAGGCCGACGCTCTATCCACTGAGCCATACTGGTTAGGGCAGGTGGGGCTGTTTTTAATGCCACTGAAAATTAGCTACCTTGTTATCGGACTTCAGGATCCTAGAAGGAGACACAGGGACCCGACCCTGCAGCCCCTCTCTCACCTGCCCCTTTGCACGCAGCCTTCTTCCTTATCCCTCTGTCATCAGCCAGCGAGGAGGAGGAATCGGAGCAGATCTGCACGGATGGCCTGTGCTCTCCCATACCACCAGTATCGGAATAAAAGCTCATACAGGACTCAGCCCTGTCTCTGCTCAATTGGCTCAAGTAGTGACAGGCAGCCTGGCCCCATTGGTTGTCCAGTTGCATGTTCTGGTGACTCTGGTGAGACCACAGGTGGGGGACTCCTCTGGGGTGAGTACCGAGGATTTCATTTGCTTCCTGGACTGTGGCACTTGGGCTGAAATCAGGACTTTTTAAAAGTGTGCAGCTCTGCCAGGAATTTTCTTGTGTAGTCCCTCTCAGCCCCCCCATTCCCGTCCTTTTGAAAAGGAAAAAGGTGGGTGGGGGCCTTGTGACCTAGGTCAGTATCTGGTTAAAACTGTGGTCTTACTTCCTCACTGTGACTAACGGGCGGAGCTGCAGAGCCTACCCCAGGGCCCCACCAAGACTGCCTTGGGCGGAGCTGCCTGGACCCTCAGGGGCCACCACAGGAGGAGGTATGTGGGTCAGAGACTCCCCATGAGTTCAATTCAGGCTTTGGATTGGAATTCCCCTGGACCAGCAGATCTTGGAAATAAAGGTTAAACTTTCCTCCCTCAGAGAGCTGGCTGGTCGTTCCCCTGTGCATTCTGCCACAACTTTCGCTTAAGTTGAAGCAAGCATTTTGTATGACGGGAGAAGCATTTGCTGCCTCTCCTCGGGGTGAGCCTGATCAGCTCTGGGCGACAAGAGACCTCTAGCAGTCCTTGCCTAGGCCCTTCACCCGTCGCCTCATCTGCTCTGGCACAAGAGACATGGCTGTGCTTCAGTGGGGGGTTTTGGGTGTAGTTTTTGTTTTATTTTGTGTTAACACAAGTCTCGCTGAGGTCTCTGTGACTGGACAGACAAGGAGCATTGGTATAAAGCTCTTATCTGTGGGCTGTGCTCACCTATAAATACTGTATATAAGATCTCTGTTGACGGTTGTCTTGTGTCTCCTTGTTGCTTGGTTTAATTTGTTTCAAGATGGGGGCACATCCCACTCTGCTGGGGCTCGGCCGCGAGTGGCAGGCGGAACCGTGGCAGGGGTTACAGGAACTTCCCAGCCCCTGCTGAGAGTTCTTTATCCCGGAGACCTTCCTGCTCTCCCTCTCAAGGCATCAGTGCCTGCAACGCTTAGCAGTGAGAGTTCGTGTCTGTCTATAATGTAACTTTGGTTGCTTCCTTATCTTTTGGGGACTTAGTTTGCTCTTTGCCGTTTTATGAAGACAGGGAATCCTCTGTCTCTGCTGCGTGGGCTCTGGGCCACTCGGCCCGAAGGTCATCTGCTGTGCTGGGTGCGTGGGAGCTGAGACTCTAAGGCGAATGTCCCCGCACTCATCTATGTACATTAGAGGTTGCTTTTGTTTCTGTTTTGAAATAGGATAAGCTCCCTTCTTATATGCAAGATTTCCCGTTGCTACAACATAAGGATTCTACTCAGAAAGAAAAATATGGGAAACAAACTAACCCCCCAAGTCTTTCTCCTGCAAGGGCAGAGCGGCAAAAGAACGCTGTAGCAGCTGCTGAAGCAGCAGCAGGGGCCACTCCCACTTTATAGAGAGAGAAAGTACTGTCACAGGAAAGCCACTGGAGGCCAGGGAGTTGCTGTGGTCCTGGGAACAAACCGTGAGGGGCCTGGTATCTCCCTTCTCTCCCTGCCTTTCTCCAGCCCCCTAAACATGGCCAAGGTCATGTTAGCCTTGTTATGATATTTGTCAAGAAAATGCCTTGGTAATAATAATTGGCTTTGAAATCTCATGAAGTTGTTATCCTATATAATGAAAGGGTAATATGCAAATTATGTCCCCTCCACTGGGAGCTTGACCTGGGGGCAGGGCGGGCCCCATCCCCCATTTCGCCCACCTACCCCAATCTGGGGTGGGGCCGGCTGGACCCCACTGGTGCATGAATTTGTGTTACAATAAATATATGTAACTAAAGTAAAGGGATTTTGATAAAGCTTTTCAGTAATAATTATATATACTTAAACGTAGTTTTTCCAAAGTTTTTGGTAAGTTAAAACTTGGGAGTCTGCTGGGTTAAATAATAAAAGTGATTAAATATCTACGTATTTTGAAATACCAGGATACTGAAATACTAATTAACCTGAGTTTGCCTACGTTTGGCTTCTTATCACAGAGAATCTAGAGGATGGATTTGAACTTATTAACAAATATGCTTCCCAGGGCCCAGAGGTCAGGTGGAACCTGTCCTTCCAAGCCAGATGTTTGTGCTTTGATCACCGGCCAGGCCTCTAGTCCTATATAATAAAAGGGTAATATGCAAATTGACCTTAACAGTAGAACCACTGGGGATGACTGGTCACTATGACCCACATTGACCACCAGGGGGCAGACACTCAATGCAGGAACTGCCCCTGGTGGTCAGTGCGCTCCCACAGGGGGAACTCTGCTCAGCCACAAGCCAGGCTGATGGCTGCCAGTACAGTGGTGGTGGTGGGAGCCTCTCCTGCCTCCTCAGCAGTGCTAAGGATGTCTGACTGCAGCTTATGCCTGCTCTCCGCTGGCAAGTGGACATCCCCCGAGGGCTCCCAGTCTGCCAGAGGGATGTCTGCCAGCTTAGACCCAATCCCCCTGGGAGCGGGCCTAAGCCAGCAGGTGGACATCCCCTGGGGGGTCCCAGACTGTGAGAGGGCACAGGTCAGGCTGAGGGACTTTCCCTATCCCTGAGTGCACAAATTTTTGTGTACCAGGCCTCTAGTAATATATAATTGCTAGTGTGCATGTATTTCATGCACTGCACTTCTAGTAATATATAATCTTTTGGTCAAATATGCTTGATAACCTTCCCAGGGTTTGAATTTTAAGAAACTCTTTTTTGACCTAGAATTGGCTTTAGGTCATGCCAGTTGGTCCTAGAATGCCTCGAGGATTTTCTTTCTCTCCTTCTGAAGGTAAATTATATCTATACATATTTAATATATTTTATTGATTTTTACAGAGAGGAAGGGAGAGGGTTAGACAGTTAGAAAATCAGTGATAGAGAAACATCAATCAACTGCCTCCTGCATGCCCCCTATTGGGGATTGAGCCCACAACCAAGGTACATGTGCTTGACTGGAATCGAACTTGGGCTGATCCACTGAGCAAAACTGGTTAGGGTGAAAATTTCATATTTAAGGCATATGGGAAGGTATATGGAAAGCTCTGTCAAATAAAGAAATAATAACTATATTCTATTTGTATATGCATATTATCAAAATGGATGTTCTGGAGATTATATAAAAATCTCCAGGAGTCTATAAATTAGGATATACTTTCATTTGTAACTCTGCTATTGTGGAATACTGTGTTTTGCAGAAAGGACAGGATTTTATGCCAATTGCATTATAATCAAATCCATAACCATATCATTTTAAATTTCTTTTCATTTAGAAACAGTCACTGTTTTGTTATAATGCATTTGCAAAAATGTTATATCTTCTGAGAGATCCATGGAAAGGACTCTTGACATTTTAAATTACATACCTCTGAGAATAGATTGTTCAGGTCAACCCCTTGAAACTGGATGGAAATTATTAGAACTCTATAGAGTATCTGGATTTATAGAAGCATTGGTAAGAAAAATCAGGAGAAACAAAAATTGATTATGGGACTTAATGAACTGAAAATAGTTTATGTAAGTTGTTGTTGTTAAAAGAATTGTTGACTTTGAATTTTACTGTTTTTTAGACATAAGAAAACCTGTTTCTTTTCTTAAAGCAACTTGGTAAATTATACTTTCAGAAGCAATGTTGAGGCATTTAGATTTTTCTCCCTACCTGATCCCTCTGGAATTTGGAAACTCTTAATGAGTGAGTATTATTGTTCTCATGGCAATATAGTTATTTGCATAAATCAAATAGGAATCTAATTTCTTGCTAACAGGAATCTAATTTCTTCATAAATCCAGTTTCCAAATGTGGTTTTATTAACCAAGACTTGGACTGGAATGTCATGTCTGAGAGAGACTTGCTAGGACTCAGGATGTCTCCAGAAAGCTCTGAGGAAAAGACAGACTTTGAAGGGATGAGCCCTTGAGAAAATAGCCTGGTGCCTTGCTTGATCATGTGGTTCATGCCAGTCTTTCCAGGTAAGGAATGAAGGTTGCTTTCCTGAAATATGGCAAAGAGAAACCTCAAGACACCTTTGGGGATCTCAAGGACTCGAGACATGGTCCAAACATACAGGTATTCCAGGTAACTGTGGCTTTGGCTTCTCTGCCCTGAGGGACCAACTGCTCACTAGAGCTCAATCTAAAGATTACTTACAAATGAATAAATTCCAGCAAAGCAAATTTGAGAAAGCCTGTGCGATCAATTTGATCAATTGCTACTCTTGGGTTTCTGCTAAACAAAAACCAAATTTGATGCAGTCTCTTTGAAAATAAGGGTAATCTTAGGGAGAAAACTTGTGCTTCAATTGAAACCACAATGTCCACTCTCAGCTCTTTGGGCCTTTGTGCTAGATTTTCACTGCCTGCCCTGTTCTTGCAGCAGGTAGCTGGAGGGTGGGGGTTGGCGTTTTTTTACAAATGTCACCTTCCCAATTAGCCCAGCTTGGCCACCTCCTTAGTGCTGTGGTCTCTCCCCTTCCTCCAGCTGTAATTTCCTTTTCTCCATAATTCAAATCACATCTTAACAATGTGAATTACTATTTTTTGAAGTGATTGTTTCTTTCACTAGAACATAATTACACAAGGACAAGGGTCTCTGTTTGTTTGTGGGTCTCCCCCATCTACCTGCCTCACATAAAGTAGAAGCCGTAATATTACCTGGAGGAATACAGGAATGAGCAAGGGCTCTCAAGGCAGCATAGTCAATGTTTTAGCTACTGTCTCAGCTTCAGTACAATTAACAGTCTTCAGTACAATTAACAGTCTTCAACACTTATGTTTTTAAGGCTGTGGCTGTGTAGGCCTCACAGGCCTCAGCCCTGATGACATCACCAGAAATGTTCTCTATCGACAGTCCATCAAATTGTCACTGTGTAACTCATTCCAGTGGAAGTCCTGTTCTGAAAATCTTCTCAACTGGTTTAAGATTTACTGTACACACTAACCTTTGTGTTTCATTTGCTTCTGTTTTCACAGAATGTATGCCTATGTTTACCTGATTGCTTGCTCCAACAGCACAGGCCTCACTGTAGAAGCCATCCACATCACTGGGTGCTAAAAGTAAGGCTCAACAACTCAGACTTACGATTGAGTCAATGAAACTTGGATGGGCTATTGCAGCAGTTCTCAACCTGTGGGTCGTGACCCCTTCGGGGGTCAAACGTCCCTTTCACAGGGGTTGCCTAAGACCATCCTGCATATCTCATATTTACATTCCAATTTATAACAGTAGCAACATCACAGTTATGAAGTAGCAACAAAAATAATTTTATGGTTGGGTCACAATATGAGGAACTGTATTTAAAAGGCCAGAAGGTTGAGAACCACTGGTCTATTGGCTCCACTTAAAACTTCTTTCCCCTTTCTGGCTCCCTCCTTCTTTTGTCAAACAGGGAGGACTTCAGGACTCTCCTCAGCAAGAAGCAGCTACAGAAGAAACCCAATGCCCCTTTTCCCTGAAAGGATTCAGAGCCAAAAATCCATAAGGGGAAATTAAAATAGTCCAGGAATAATACAAATCATTAGCAAGACACTTTCCATATAAAACTAATATCTATACTAATAAAAGGGTAATATGCTAATTAGACTGGGTGACCTTCCAGGAGGCCTTCTAGATGTTCTTCTGGACAAAGCCATGGTGGCAGGGCTGAGGTAGAGGTGGTTAGAGGCCAAGAGGGGAGGGGAGTTGTGGGTGATCAGGCTGGTGGTATGGGGGGGGGGGGGGGCAGTTGGGAGCAAGCAGGCCAGTAGGCAGAGTGGTTAGGGGCAATCAGGCAGGCAAGCAGGTGAGCAGATAAGAGCCAGCAGTCCCAGATTGTGAGAGGGATGTCTGAAACCAGCAGTTGGACATCCCTCGAGGGGTCCCAGGTTGGAGAGGGTGCAGGTTGGGCTGAGGGACCCCCCCCCCATGCATGAATTTCATGCACCAGACCACTAGTATATATATAAAAGCCTAAGTGACTGTTAGGACCAAATGACCAGGACAACCAGTTGCTATGATGCGCATTGACCATCAGGGGGCAGACGCTCAACACAGGACCTGACCCCTGGTGGTCAGTGTGCTCCCACAGCCAACCTCCCATGGCCTGCCAGTGACATCGGCGGCCAGCATCTGTTCCTTCTGCCCGTGGCCCACAACTGTCACCTTCAGCCCTGGGTTGGGATGGGAAACCAGGGGTGGGTGGTGGCAGATCCCTTTCCGAGGGGGGCCAAAGGCCGGCTCCCTCCTCGGGGCTGGCAGCCAACCTCCCATACCCCATCCCTCCATGAGGTTGACAGGCCCCGATTGGGCCCACGGTCCCTCCCCCTTGTCCCTCCCCCTGGCTGGCAAGCCCTGATCAGCCTGGCCCTGTGCATGAATTCGTGCACCAGGCCTCTAGTCTCATATATATGAGATGAATGATATTGACAGGAGGGGAAATGATAGGGGGAAGGGTACACATAAGAACAGGACCACAATGTTTGATGACTGTTTACCTTACTAATTATGGGAGGAGGTTTCCCATAGACCCGGGAACTGGAGGACATGCTGCAGGGAGAAAGACAGAGCTGTAGGAAGATAAGAGACACCTTGGGTCCCAGATCAGCCCATTGCTCAGAAGAGAAAATAGAGCCTAAGTTTCGACCTGTGAACCAGGAGCTCATGGTTCCGTTCCCGGTCAGGGCATAGGTCCAGGGTTTTTGTGGGCTGGATCCCCAGTGTAGGGTATGCCAGAGGCAGCCAATCAAAGATTCTTATCATTGATATTTTTCTCTCCCTCTCCCTCTCCCTTCTCTGAAATCATTAAAAGTATATTTTTTTAAAAAGAAGAAAACACATTTTGAGAACAGACAAAAGAGAGGAGACACTTTGATTTGGTTGCTGTGCCTGGACCCTGAGCCCCTCGGAGGCGTTTGCCTCTGGAATGCTGACCATTCCCCAGTCCCAGGAATGGGTGGGGCTGTTTTTAACGCCATTGAAAATTAACTACCTTGTTATCGGACTTCAGGATCCTAGAAGGAGACACAGGGACTCGACCCTGCAGCCCCTCTCTCCCCTGCCCTTTGCACGCAGCCTTCTTCCTCATCCCTCTGTCATCAGCCAGCGAGGAGGAGGAATCGGAGCAGATCTGCATGGATGGCCTGTGCTAGCATTCCCTGGGCAATTCCACATGTGGGGTGTCCAGCTTCTCTATCTACCTAAGAGGGGCAGCAGTGATCTCCCCGTGTGAGGTGAGCAGCACCCTCGGCCTCTGGGAGGTTTCAGTGGCAGGGCATGCCCTCTGGAGGGTAAGAAAGCTCATCCCCGCAGGCCCCTCCCCTTCAGGAAAAAATCTCCGTGGGGTTAGCATGTCTTTAACTCTCTTCTGACACCGGAGCAATAACACCACACACAAAAACAGGAGCCTGTGTTTAATCCGCCCAGGCAACCATCTCCAGCCAGACATTTCGAGCAACTTTGTATTTTTTTGCCCTTATTTTTAGAGTCCTGTCTATTTGTGGCAAGTGATACTGGTTCCCCCAATGCTGTAGTTATATAAAGTTTCCACTTTAATGCATTTATTTGACTTAAGAAAGTAAAGTGACTTAATTTGGGAAATCTATGAAATAAATCATAGTCGTACAACAGCAACTGAGGTTGATTCAAACTTATTCAAGCCCAAATTCTCTAATGTGAACTATGAGGCTTCCAAGGAAAGGAGAGAAACACAATCAGCCTTTAAGGACCTTATGGTCTCATCCAGGGTTTCTCAGTCCGGGCGCTATGAGGTCTGAGGCCGGCTCATTCTGAGGGCTATTCTGTGCCTTGCAGAACACTGAGCAGCATCCCTGGCCTCTAGCCATGCAATGCCAGGAGCACCCCAGATACCTTCAGTCCCCCCGTTGAGAATCGCTGTTCTGGTCTCAGGGACCAGACACCTTCTCTGGCTATCAACCTGCAGAGGAGCAGGAGGTGGGGGTCCCAGCTGAGAGGTCTGGCCTAGAGAAGGAAGGGCAGTGGCCCGCCAGCATCTCTGCCTCAGATCTGCGGAGGTCATGAGCCCAGGCAATAAGAAGCAGAGACTTAGAGCTCTTTAGGATCCCTCCATCGTCCCGGGATTTCTATAGCTGAGCTCCCAGAAATACTGCAGCTGCACCGTCAAACCTACTCTTGCTGTGTGGATGTGGGAGCTGTTCATCCAAAGTTCATTTGTGCTTGCTGAGCTGCATGCCAGAGGTATGTGTGTGGGGGTGGGGGGGCAAAGGGTGTTGGGGTTGGGGAGAAACTAGGGGAGCAAAATAAATAAACACCTTCACAAAGAAGGAAGAGAAACAGGAATAAAATATAACACGAGCCCTAGACAGTTTGGGTCAGTGGATAGAACGTCGGCCAACTGACTGTAGGTCCCAGATTCCATTCTGGTCAAGAGCACATACCTCTGCTGCAGGCTCAATTCCTGGCCTCGGTTGGGCATGTGTGGGAGGCAACCAATCAATGTGTCTCTCTCACATCCGTGTTTCTCTCTCTCTGTCCTCATCCCTTCCATACTCCCTAAAAATCAATGGATAAATATCCTCAGGTGAAGATTAACAAACAAACAAACAAACCATACACACACACACACACACACACACACACACACACACACACACACTAGGGGCCCAGTGCACAAAATTCATGCACGGGTAAGTGGGGGTGGGGTGTGGGTGGGGGAGAAGAGGGCAAGCAGGGAGGTCCCTCACCCGGACCTGCACTTTATCCAATTCGGGAGCCCTCGGGAGATGTGCTACTGATGGCTTGGACCCACTCCATGTGGTTTTCTGCTCTCTGCCAGGCCTGTCTGCTCCACACCATGGAGATGGGCAAGCAGGCGCTGCAGGGAGCCACCTGCGAGGTCCCCGATGGCTCATGCCCCCTCATCCCCTCCTCAGCAGCCATGGCCCCAGCCCGGCCTAGGCCAAGACAGAGGCTGGGGATTCCCGGATGGGTCTGGCTTGCCACACCCCCTGGTTCCCAGGTCCACAGCCGAGTACAGGTCCAGGCCCGGCCAGGGTAGTGCTGGGATTCCTGGGTGGGTCTGGCTGTCCAGGACTCTTGCTTCTCAGGTCCATAGCCATGCTGGTCGAGGCCCCGCCAGGGCAGTGGCTGGGATTCCCGGATGGGTCTGTCTGGCCACAGCCCCTGGTTCCCAGGTCCCCACATGCCTTGGACCCCAGTGGCAGCAGCACCAGCCAAAGCGGGGCTCACAGTCACTGGGGTGCGGGACCAGCCCACCCTGCAGGCTGGGTCTCTGGGTGCCTCAGACCCCACCGCCACACTGCCACTGTCCGCACTGCACCCGCCACCACCCTCCCCCCCTCCCCAGCGTTGCTGCCCGCATCTGCCCACGCCTCACCTGCTCATCTGCCACTGCTCTCTCTGTGGCTGTGGGCCTCCATCTTGGCTGGATTAATTTGCATACAGCCACTCTCATAGGCTGGTGGGCATGGCTTTGGCTGGTGGGTGTAGCTTAGGTGTCCCAGAGAAACGGTTAATTTCAATATTATGCTTTTATTAGAGTAGATATATATACTAGAGGCCTGTTGCATGAAATTCATGCATAGCGGAGGGGGGGGTCCCTCAACTGGCCTGCACCCTCTCTAATCCAGGACCCCTCAGGGGATATCTGACTGCCAGAATTGGGCCTAAAACAGAAGTCGGGCATCCCTCTCAAAATCAGGAAGTGCTAGTTCCTAACTGCTTTACTGCTTGCCTGCCTGATTCCCCTCATTGCCTCTGCCTTGGTCCCGCCACTGTGGTTTTGTTTGGAAGGATGTCTGGAAGATATCCAGTCTAATTAGCATATTACCCTTTTATTAGTGTATGTATATATGTATATATATTCTAATCTAATAAAAGAGTAATATGGAAATTAACCATCACTCTGAGACACCCATAAGCCACACCCACCAACCAATCAGGAGGAAATATGCAAATTAACTAAACTAAGATGGCAGTGCCCAATCTGCTTTAGTCCCAACTGAAATAGCCAGGCCTGTCAGCCAGGCAGGTGGGGCAGGAGGCAGGGGGGCTGAGGGGCATAGCAATCAATTGCAGGAACCTGGGAAGGGGAGGAGCCGGCCATCCTGGGGTGGGGGTGTTAGGGGGTCTTCAGCCCAGGCCTACAACCTTGAGCAGAGACCCCCAACCAGGGAAGGGGTGGAGCCAGCCATCACAGGGGTTGGGGAGTCTTCTGTCCAGGCTTGCATCATAGGCCAGAGGCTATAGGCCTGGGTAGGGATGGGGCTGGGATTGGAGGGGCAGGGGTAGAGCCGGTGATGGGAGTGAACTACAGAGGAAACACCTTTTCTTAATGCTCATTGGCTAAGCTTCCTATATGCCACTGGTAATATTCTTAGTAACTTGGGTAATAAGAATCCACAAAGGCATCTAGGGTTTTCCACCACACTCCTGGAGAAAAAAATGAAGGTCCACTGCTGGAGGGCTAAGAAATGTCATATCCTGCCCTAGCTGGTTCGGTTCAGTGCATAATGCCTCAGCCTGATGACTGCAGGGTCTGGGTTCAATTGTGACCAAGAGCATGTACCTAGGTTGCAGGCTCCTCCCTGGCCAGGGCCCAGGTCAGGGCTCATGCAGAAGGCAACCAATGGAAGTGTTCTTCTCACTTTGATGTTTCTCTCTGTCTTTACCTTCTCTTCCACAGTCTCTAAAAATCAATGGAAACATATCATCAGGTGAGGACAAAAAAAAAAAAAAAGAAAGAAAGAAATGTCATAGCCTATGAAAGACACATCTTGAAAATGCCTAAAGAAAGTTGTTATTTTTTCATGGTGAAGGGACTGGAGTGGGTGTTAATGAAAACACCTTGGTGGCTGTGGTGACTGGCAGTGTCTGTAGCAGTGAAGTAATGGGGCTGGTGGCTTCCCCTGATTAGCCTGGTTGCCTCCCACAAAGGGAGGCCAGACTGTGGCTTAGGCCCATTCCTCATTGGGAGCAGGGAGTGAGTCTAAACCATCAGTAGGACTTCCCCTGAGGGCTCCAAATATGTGAGAGGGGACAGGCTGGGCTGAGGAAACACCTCCCCCAGTGCACGAATTTCATGTCCTGGGCCCCTAGTGTGTGTGTGTGTGTGTGTGTGTGTGTGTGTGTGTGTGTGTGTGTAATCTAATAAAAGAGTAATATGCAAACTTACCCTCACTTTGTTACACCTAAGCCATGCCCACCAGCCAAGCCATGCCCACCAGCCAATCAGAGCAAATATATGCGAATTAACCCAGCCAAGATGGCGGCCAGCAGCCATGGAGCTGAAACAAGCAGGAAGCTTGCCCTGGCGATGCAGGAAGCTAAGGTTTCTGTCTGCCTAGGCCGGATGTGGCAACAAAGTTTCCACAACAAATTTTCAATTATAGAAGATAAATAAACCGCAGAGACCTGCTTCCAGCCTTGGGCTCAAGGAACTGCTGGGAGCCTGGGTTGTCAGGGGCAACCCGATCTGCACTCCAATTAAAGCAACAAAGTTTCAACTTTAGAAGTTAAATAAATTCCAGCCAGCCTTGCTGCAAACAGCCATCAGCCACTCACCCAGGCTGGCTAAGCACCCCAGAGGGACCCCCATCCTGATCCAGGACACCCTTCAGGACAAACCAGCCGGCCCCCACCCATGCACCAGGCCTCTAGCCTATATAATAAAAGGATAATATGCAAATTGACCCTAACAGCAGAACAACTAGGAATGACTGGTCACTCTGACACACACTGATCACCAGGGGGCAGACGCTCAATGCAGAAGCTGCCTCTGGTGGTCAGTGCACTCCCACAGGGGGAGCTTTGCTCAGCCACAAGCCAGGCTGCCAGCTGCCAGCACAGCAGTGGTGGCAGGAGCCTCTCCTGCCTCCTCAGCAGTGTTAAGGATGTCTGACTGCAGCTTAGGCCTGCTTCCCGCTGGCAGGTGGACATCCCCTGAGGGCCCCCAGGCTGCCAGAAAGAAGTCTGACTGCCAACTTAGGCCCGATCCCCCAGGGAGCGGGCCTAACCCAGCAGGTGGACATCTCCTGAGGGGTCCCAGACTGCTGGAGGGCACAGGCTGGGCTGAGGGACACCCCCCTCCCCTAAGTGCACAAATTTTTGTGCACCAGGCCTCTAGTATATATATATTAGTATATGGCATGATACAATGGAAGGATGGAGACATGAGGATTGTTTTGTAGATTGAGAATTTTTAACAAAATGACAAAAATGTTCACTTAAACAAAAAAAAGAATATGAAAAAGAATGGCAGGGTTGTAACTCATCAAGATCTCTGTCCCTACTTGGTCTGCAGGGCAGAGTCACCTGGGGGAGCGTTCAGGTAACATCCACCCAACCCTGAGGGGGTCATCAGCATTTCCCAAAGCCCATCCCTCTCCCACCCGCTTCTATATATAGCCAGAAGGGAGGACCACATAGCCAGAAGGGAGGACCACATAGCCAGAAGGGAGGACCATATAGCCAGAAAGGAGGACCACATAGCCAGAAGGGAGGACCACATAGCCAGAAAAGACGACCGAGTTTCTGAAGTTCTAAAGCCTCCAGGTGAGTCTGGTGCTGTTTCCATTTCTCTGTAAGTTACCTTTCTTTGCTGCATGATGTTTCTGTTTTCTTTCCTGTGGTTTCCCCCCACACCACCTGTCTGTTTTGATGTTTTGTCAATTTCAATGTTTCTGACAAATGACACCATTTTAGAGGCTCTGCTCTGCCAAAGCTCTCCAAAGCCACTTTGGAAATGCTGGAACAGAAAGCCAGATGTGCCCAGATCCCCAGCTTTGCCGGGCACAGCTGCATCGCCTCCCTTCCAGGCTGGTTTCCTGGGCCACTGAGACACTGAGACCTCATCTGGGGCTGCTGCATCCTGTGTCTAGCTCAGCGTCTGATGTCTGGACACAGTCGGCTTTTAGTAACTATTTCTTGAAAATGAATAAATAAACAAAAGGATGTTAGCCTGTGTGTGACCTCATTGTCTCTACATCATTCCCATGCGAGAGC
>PVJC01026740.1:0-23801 GCA_004026665.1 Murina feae
TTTGGGGATGTCCTACTGACAGCTTAGGCCTGCTCCCCCCTGGGGGAAGTGGGCCTAAGCTACAGTCTGGCCTCTCTCTGAGGGAGGCGACTGAACTGATCAGGGAAAGTTGCCACTCTATCACTCCACTGCTGCTGCCATTGATAGCCATGGCGAAAGCAAGGCCTGAGCCCTGGCCCTTGCAGCTGCAAGGGCTCACGGCTGCCTGAGCCCTGGGCCTCTCAGTTGCCTGAGCCCATGGATGCCATGAGCCCCCGGCTACTGTAAGCTCATGGTTGCTATGAACCCTGGGCTTTGCAGCCACGAGGGCTCAAAGCTGCCTGAGCCCCGGGCCTTGCAGTCTTTGTGGTTTTGTTTGTGTGGACATCTGGATGGACGTCCGGAAGATGTCCACCTTAATTAGCATATTACCTTTTTATTACTATAGATAGTACTAGCCCCAAAACAGATATATAAATTGAGGGAACATAAAGAGAGCCCAGAAATAAGCCAACATCTATATATATGACTAAGGAGGCAAAAATATAGAATGTAGAAAAACAGTCCTTTTAATAAATAGTGTTGGGAAAATGGATAGCTACATGCAAAGAATGAAACTGGACCACTTTCTCACACCATAAAAGAAAACTCAAAATGGGTTAAACATTTAAATGAAAACTGTGAAACTATAGAATGCCTAGAAGAAAGCAAAAGCAGTAAGCTTTTTGACATCAGTCTTAGCAAATAGCTTTTTGAATATATCTCCTTGGGTAAGGGCAAAAAAAAAAAACCCACACAAAAATAAACACATGGGACTACATCAAACTAGAAAACTTTTTCACAGCAAAGAATACCATCAATAAAATAAGAAATCAACCTACTGGGATTAAAACAATATATCTGATTAGTTATATAAAGAACTCATACAACACATGGAAATACATCTTAAATTATTCTAAGCCTTAAATGTAGCTAAGTATGCTTCGTGGGAAGTGAGTGCAGTACGGAGTGTTCCAAGGAAATAGTTTCTCTCTTGTAATCTAAGCCATCATGTAGGCTTTCTGAGATCAAAATAAGATCCAGAAGCACAAGATTCCTCCCATCAAGGAAATAAAGGGGTTTTTAGTATTGCCCTATCATTTCAGGCAGAGAAAGAAGTGGTGTGTTGTGCACACAGATTTTTAAAAACATTTTCAAAGATCTATACAAACAACTAAGTGGATGGGAGAGAGAGAAAGTGCAGAGAGAGAGAGATAAAGGGAGAGAGAGAGAGAGAGAGAGAGAGAGAGAGAGAGAGAGAGAGAGAGAGAGATTAATTGGTTGCCTTCCACATGAGCCCCAACTGGGGATGGAACCTGCAATCTTTTGATATACTGGGTGATGCTCCAAACAACTGAGCCACACCAGCCAGGACCAGCCTCTCATTTAAGTCATACTCATAGCAGTTATGGTGAAAGAATAAAGCCTAGCCCTGACCTGTTTGGCTTAGTGGATAGAGCATCGGCCTGCCGACTGAAAGGTCCCAGGTTCAGTTCTGGTCAAGGGCATGGACCTTGGTTGTGGGGCACATCCCCAGTAGGGAGTGTGCAGGAGGCGGCTGATTGCTGTTTCTCTCTCATCGATGTTTCTAACTCTCCATCCCTCTCCCTTCCTCTCTGTAAAAAAAATCAATAAAATATATTTTTAAAAAAAGAACAAAGTCTACATTGATTGATTGCAATCCCTAGTTGATTGAAATAATCCCAGCCTGAGAGATTTTGGAAGATAAATACAACAGACCCTTATACACAGACATAAACACATGTACCAACACAAATGCCATTAACTCTTCTATAAAGTAATAATTGTTTTGAATTCAGCATTCTGGCTATGATGGGATGGTTGCTGAGTAACAGACATAGAGATCAGAAGGCATAAGAAGGATTCACACGTCTGAAAAGTCAATATGTTAAATAAATGGACAAAACTAAAAACTCAAAAAACAAACTGCTGGTGGTGATTGCAAATGATTTCCAATTGCATCTGAAGCCCTTTATTTTCCTAGAATAAGGGAATTCTGAAGCTCAAGTCCAACCTCTTTGGTGAGTAGATGTAGACACTGAAAAAAAGTTTAAACATCTTGTTTTAAAATACACAATGATTAATTATAGAACTGGAATTAGGACACAGAAACCACACAATTCCCTAGTTTATTGAGTATGTTAAACTCAATCTTACCGGTGCAGTCAGAGCAGTTGTGAAGGTTAACATTACATTGAACATCAACAAAGATGTCTAAAAACCTCATAATGAGTCATGATCAGCTTATCAAAACACACTAGCTCTCTGCATTTCTGCTCCGTATACTCACAACAAAAAAGGGGGCAAAAATATTAATGTTGTGAAATATTTGGGTTTCAATAATAGGAAGAAAAAACACTGAAATGTGTGTATCACTCTACATGTAGTGTTCAGACTGTTTTCATCTGTCTTCTGCTGGCAGAGGAGTCTGGGATTCGGTCAAATAATGTTGTGGACCAACATTCGCGAGAATAAGACCGACTCTAGTTAGGTCTTAAGCAGCAAGCAAGGATTTATTGCGCTGGCCAGCAGACTATAGAGGCACCTCCACACAGGGAGGGAGCCCTTTGCCTCTCACAGTCCCAACTTTTGTGCTAGGCAAGCTTTTATTCTCAGAAACTACAAACGTAATCAGGGCCTTGACTTGATATCTTGTCAGTTTACAGAGAACTGTAACTTGGGCTAGGCTGGGAAAACAGATTTGAAATTTTCCCACTGACTTTTAACTCATTATTGGTTATCTCGCTGGTGGCCTTGAAAACAACATAGTTCTATTCAATTAAAAAATACATCTGGCATGGCATGAGAGTATGGGCGTATCTAGTCTCTGGCCTACAAGGTCAGACAGCTAAGTTTATCTTCCTCATTATTCAAGTAGACTAAAGCAGGCTAGAGAGCAAAGTTACATTTAACCCATCACAATAGAAGTAGCTCATAGTAGCATATACAACTGAGCTGCTAAACTAAACACAAACAAAATACTGTTCCTACTTCACTGGCCTTCTTCTTATTGGACTGTGGAACATTTAACTAAAAGGAGATTGGGACTTTCTCAAAAGTAGAAGTCTCCCTTGATTTGCTTCTTGGATGTCAGAGAATCCAGCGTATCTATAGTATTCTGTAGAGGATTGGCTTCTGAGCTGTGAAGTAGGGAGCCAGGAATACACAGCTTTAAGGAAGCCTGCTAACAAATGTCATCTCTTCCAGAGGCATGATTCTACCATGTGTTTGCTCATGCTGTGTTCATCAACTGAAATACTGATCTCCCTACATGCCACCTGCCACCACCATACTCCTCACCACCAACAAACTTCCCAAACTGCCTTGCTTGTGTCCTAGTCTTTGTGAAACTTCCCTTAACTGCTTTGGGAAAAAGTAATTGATCCTCCGTTTGTGATACTTTGGGAGTTTGTCATCGCTTCTAGTATAGAATCTATCTTTACACATTGTGGTCAACCCTTCCAAGCCAGATGTTTGGGACCATGTCTTCTACATATCTAAAATTCCAGTGCCTGGAATTGCACTTGGCTTACACCAGGTATTAACATAGCTGTGTTGATGATAGGATTGAAGTACTGAAGGTTCACACCAGTTTATATATACTTAGCCCTCATCTACTTGGTCATATTCCCTTCATTTTAGAATCTTTTTAAATCTCATAAAATATTTTTGCTGAGCCATAATGCAATTATTCTATCAACCAACATCCTATATAATAAAAGCCTAATATGCTAAGTGTTCAACTGGCCGTTCAACCAATTGAAGCGGAATATGCTAATGATATGCTAAGGCCACTCAATCTCTCACTATGACGTACACTGACCACCAGGGGGAAGTTGATCAGCCTCTGTGATATGCACTGACCACCAGTGGCCAGACACTCTGACCAATAGGTTAGCTTCCTGGTGGGGTCCGGCCAATCAGGACTGAGAAAGATGGGCCAGACATGCAGTGGAGCTTTCCTGTGATCCCTCTCTGGCTGGTCAACCTCCTGCATCCCTCCCCGGCCCCGATCGTGCACCAGTGGGGTCCCTCAGCCTGGCCTGAACCCTCTCACAATCCGGGACCCCTTGGGGGGATGTTTGAGAGCTGGTTTTGACCCGATCTCGCAGGCCAGGCTGAGGGTCCCTACTGGTGCATGAATTCATGCACTGAGCCTCTAGTATGCTAATAAGGCACTTAGTATATGCCAGGACCTCTCTTAGAAACTGGGAGTACCAGTTTCTAAGACAATTAAAAACAACCAAACAACAACCATTCTCTCTTGAAATACATAAAAATATACAAATAGTCACATAAATATATTGTATTTCAACCAATGATAGGTGCTGTCAAAAATAAAAGAAAAAGCAGCTTATAGGAGTAGAAGAGTAAAGTGTTATCTCATGTAAAAGATCAGAGCAGAACTCATTACAACAATGACAACTGAGCAGAAACTGAAAGTGAGAGCCAGAGTTAGATGGGTATATTGAGAAAGAACATACTGAAAAGTGGAAACAAGTGTAAATGCCACAAAATAGGAAGTGACTGATGCATTGGAAGTAAAGCAAGGAGACCAGTCTGCTTGGAGAAAGCTGGTTTTGGAGGATAGTGGTAGCAGATGACATCAGAATAGAAATAGTGGAGAGGATCTAATCTAATAAAAGAGTAATATTGAAATTGACCATTTCTACCATTTCTTCGGGATGCCTAAGACACGCCCACCAGCCAATCAGAGTGGCTGTATGCAAATTAACCCAGCCAAGATGGAAGCTGGCAGTCACGGAGCTAGAGTAAACAGGCCGCTTCCGTTGCACCAGGAGTAAACTGTCTGCTGGCCGGCTGGGCCTCTCTGTGCTCCAGGCAACATAGTTGCAACATTGTTTCAATTATAGAAGCCTCAGAGCTGAAGCAAACAGCAGGCTTCCATTGCACCAGTGATGGAGGAAACTGCCTGCCTAGGCCAGCTGGGCCTCTTAACTAAGGCAACATTCTTTCAATTATAGAAGCCACAGAGCTGAAGCAAAAGGGAAGCTTTGTTACCTGCCTAGGCCTGGGCTTAAAGCAATAGTGTATCAATTATGGAAGATAAATAAACCCCAGAAACCTGCTTCTAGCCAGCCTTGCTGGGACATTGGGTCAATGGGAGCTGTGGGCAGCCTGAAAATGGCCATCAAGCCCACACCCAGGCTGGCCAAGTACCCTAGTAGGGACCCAAATCCTGAAGGGACTGTGGGCAGCCTGAAAATGCCCCTCAGCTCCTTACCCAGGCTGCCCAGGCACCCCAGTAGGGACCCAAAACCTGAAGGAGCTGTGGGAAGCCTGAAAATGGCACTCAGCCCATCACCCAGGCTGGCCACACCCCAATGGGGTGAGGGTCCACACTGGGGGGCTTGGCCAGCCTGCAAACAGCCATCAGCCCCTTACCCAGGCTGACCAGGCACGCCAGCAGGTGAACATCCCCAGAGGGGTCCCAGACTGCAAGAGGGCACAGGCCAGGCTGAAGGACCTCCCGTGTGCACAAATTTTTTGTGCACTGGTCCCCTAGTATTATTATAGAACAGGAGCATATGAGAAGCTATGGGGAGGTATTTAATAACAGAGAGATATGATTGCACTGATATTTTAGAAAAGACTTGTTTCTAGCTGCCACATGGGAGAATAGACCATAGCAGAGGCTAGAAAGTGAGAAGACCATTAAATATATGCACTCATTTGCTAGGGCTGCTGTAACAAGTATCCCAGTATGAGTGGCTTAACACAGAAATTTATTATCTCCAAGTTCTGGAGGCTAGAAGTCTGTAATCAAAGTTTTTGCAGGGTAGTTTCCTTCTACTGGTTATAGAGGAGAAATGACACCCCCTTTCTAGCTTATGGTGATTTTTTTTTTTTTTGCAATATTTTGATGTTCTCTGGCTGATAGATGCAACCCCAAGATTTCTACCTTTGTCTTCAAGTGGCCTTCTCCCTCTGTGTGTGTCTGACTTTGTATCTAAATTTCTCCTTTTATAGGAGTACTAGTCATATTGGATTAGGGCCCACCTTCAAGACCTCATCTAAATTCAACTACATTTACAAAGACTCTATTTCCAAATACGGTCACATTCTGAGGTTCTGGGGTTGAGATGTCAACATCTGCTTTTAGGGAAACAATTCAACTCATACCAGTGGGAATAGTTCAGGCTAGAGATGATGGTGGTTCATAGCAGCACATAGACACTAGAGAGAAGTGGTCAACTTAAAAATTATTATTATTACTATTATTTTAAAATTATTTTGAAGATAGAACCAACAGATTGTTCTGATTAATTGGGTGTGGGGTATGAAGAATGGAAGGCAGACTAGGATTTTTGACCTAACAAATTTCCACGTTCTGACATTTAATAGTAGGCATTTGAGTGAGAAGCAGATGTGTAGAGGCAATTTAAAAGTTTGTTTTTTGACGTGTTAACATGTTACCTTTGAGATCTGATTAGATTTCTAAGCAAATATATTGACGAAGCACTTGGATATGAGAGTTTGGCTTATGAAAATTTATAGCTGCAAAAAAATATTTAATCATCTTAGTCCAATCAATATTTATTACAGATGAGAAAGTATTTTTTAGAAGCTTTGTTTAAAATATAAAATAAAATGCTTTGCTTTCAAGGTCACTGAAATAAGCAATGATAGCGGCAGCATAAACAAAAACCAAAAAATACCAAACTCAGTACTTTTGACTCCCAATTTAATACTTTTTCATTATAATACCAGACTTTCTTCGGGCTTTTTTTTTTTTTAACCACAAGCAGTTAGTAAAACAGCAGTTGGTAGCCTAATGCAACAAAAATGTAAATAACCACACTTCTGCGTCTAGCAGCGGGTGACGAAGATTTCAGCTTGAGGTTTTTGTTGTTCATTATATTATCACAGAATTTATAAACATGATGAGCTGGTCAAAAATATCACTCTCTATAGAATAATTTGGGGAGTTGTATTGGTCCCCCAGCCCAGCACTGTTTTAGAGCTCTAATAAAAGGTCTAATGTTGAGACTTTGCTACCTTGAAGCACAGACACCGAATCTGGCTCTCACTTCCTCCTGCTCAACCTATCACCTGGTAGCTGACTCAGTCCTTGCTGAGTCCAAGAGAATGTTTTGTCCATTTGAAGATTTGGTTGAGATCAGCTACCTGTACTTGGCACTGTGACTAAATTTACACTTTAAGAGGTTTTGAAGAATATGATCGGTGTGTTAATCTTCCACTAGCTTTGAACATATTTTGATTTTTTTTAAGTTAAAGGTCCCTGTACTTTTCCTCACATTAGTTTCATTTTTCAATAGAATATTTGTCAAAAATGACTAAAAAGAATAAAGAAAAGCATGTATATATTTACCTATGATAACACACATATGACTACAGAAATATGGAGTCATTTTGCTGGCCTCTTTAAAATTATTTTTGAATACTGTGGGTGGATAATTTATTGAGACTCCTGTGTCATTTTATTAGTCACCATTGTAGCAGTTGATTAGCTGCAACCTATAAGAAGTGATAGAGTAACTTCAGAAAACTGAAGATGTTCCACCTCTCAGGAAGCTTATGCTCCTAGGGAATTACAATTATAAGTTCACTGGAAGGTTGTTGGGGGCAGTGATGATTTCATTCTTTGACCACAGTCAGGAGAAAACCAAGCAGACACAACAAATTTATGTCATAGAAGAGACAGAATATATTTGTCATGTATAAGTACATTTAAAAATTCAAGAAGATAGAGATCAACCAGGGAACTTACATGCATACTAGAGGCCTAGTGCACAAATTCATGTACCAGTGGGGTCCCTTGGCCTGGCTTGGGAGATCAGGTCAAAACCAGCTCTCTGACATCCCCCAAGAGGTTCCAGATTGGGAGAGGGCACAGGCCAGGCCAAGGGACCCCACCAGTGCACTATCAGGGCTAGGGAGGGACGAAGGAGGTTGGCCAGCCTGGGAGAGACTGCAGGAGGGCTCCAGGGCATGTCTGGCCTGTCTTGCTCAGTCTGGTTAGGCCAGACCCCAGCAGCAAGCTAACCTACCAGTCAGAACGTCTGCCTATGGTAGTCAGTGCACATCAGAGCAACTGGTTGACCAGTCGACTGCCTGCCCCCTGGGGGTCAGTGCAAGTCATAGTGAGCAGCTGTGTGGCCTTTGACTAGTTGAGCAGACAACCGGACACTTAGCATATTAGGCTTTTATTATATAGGGTATGTATATCCCATGGACTCAGACAATAGCGTGGTAAAGGCTTGGGAGGGGTGGGTACAGGGTGGAGAGGGGTCAATGGAGAAAAAATGGGGGATATCTATAATACTTTAAACAACAAAGATAAATTCTAAAAAATTCATATGCATTTAATATCCAGGGTGTCAAAGCTCAGTCACCAAGAAGGAAAGGAAGAGCATGGGAAGCATGTAGCTTCCCTTGAGACAGAATATTTTATTTATTTGTAGATCAGTGGCACACAGCAAAACATCAAAAGGTTGCATTAGAGACAAATGCTAAATATTGATAGATACTAAATTCTGGTACAATAATAATTAATAACATGTCCCTCAATTTAAGATGTAACAAAATGAATTCCATTAGAAGGTAACATGATCTGTTTACTTCTGAGAGTTTTCTCTTCTAGATATTTTCTAGAAAAGAATATTTAAGAAACAGAAACAATATGTCATCTCCATGGTGCATATGCACCCATTTCTGTGGCCAGAAAAGAAACGAGGAAGATAAATACACTTGTAGTTTTTATGTGGCACTGATAAATTCCACTGGGCTGAGTGAACGACCCATCTTTTGTCTTTAAGGGATAAAGATAGTGTTACGGATTACTGTACCCTGAAGGCTCTTGTGACAGGTGTGGTGATTTAAGTCACCTAAACGCTCACTAAGACAACTGACGTATGAGGTAAAGAGACCAAGCAAAAGTAGTTTTTAGCCGCTTTGCTTTTCTAACAGTTTTGAAAAACAGAAAAGATTTTCATCTCTCAGGTGACTTAGATATGACCCCAGTAGAAAGCAGGGATAGAATTCTCAAATTTCTTCCCTTTTAGTCTATGAATCAGAAATTAAATCAAGCTACTGTGAAGAGACACATTTTCATCAGCTTTAGTCTCCAGTAGAGGGCACTGGGAAGGCAGTACTGAATGTGGGTTCAGATTGCTATTCTCAATGATGAAAAAAACAAAACACAAAAACCCATGGAGAAATGCTTTCTTCAAAGCTCAAATTACTCTGAAAAGTTTAACATTTTTTCTTCAAATGCAATGTGAAATTGGCATCACTGTTGTGTTCAAATATTAACTTAAAATTAAGATTGCTAGTCACAATGTCTCCTCACAATAACCAGTAAAGACAACCAAATTCCTGTAACATAATTGCAATCTTTAGTTTACCTTGTTTCCCATTGAGAGGGGAGCAAAGATCATATGATTTCTGTCCTTCAATGTTATCTTCTATATTTAAACACTAAAACCGGAAATCCAAGTCTAAGGGGCGTTTATTCTCTAAGAGTGGTAATATTTATGAGTATTCTCAAGTTCAGAGCATGATTCAAATACCCCTGCTGAGAGTCCTGTTTATGTTTCAAGATAACATAATTTCTGTGTTATAAGTAAATATAACCCAAATATTGTCATAAATGGAAATTTTCTTTGTCCTCTAAGTTCATAAACTTTATAAGGGTATATGGAAAAAAAACTATGGTGGCATGGTTGAGAAAATGTTCTGAATGCCATTAAATTTCAGAACCTTATGAAAGAAATTTAAAAGATGGCCATACTTGTGACAGGGTAATTTAGATAAATTATATATGTATATAAAATCCAAAAAAAGGGGGGCACATTTTATGATATTTAATATTACTAAAATCTTTCTGGGACAAAGTTTCTAAGCTGATGACAACTAGCATTTATCTGGCACTAAAATTTCCCCTTTATTGAATAAGAGTAACACACACATTGCTCTTCAAACCCTTTGTACAACCATTTGGTCTTGGATTTATATCAAAGCGTACCCTAAAGACAACAAATAGCCCTGGCTGGGGTAGCTCAGTTGGTTGGGTGTCCTGTGCACCTGAAAGGTTGCTGGTTTGACTCCTGACTGCTTCACTCACACATCAATCTTTCTCCTCTCCCTCTCCCTTCCTCTCTTTCTAAAAATCAATTTTTAAAAAACTAACAAAAAGTCAAAGAATAAAACACCAAATAAGTATATATATGTGTATATATACAAATTATATATATGAATTTTATTAATAAACATAATGCTGGAAATTCTGAATTTCAACATTCCTGCAGTTTTGCATTAAAAGCCATTCGGGCTTTGGTGGACATTAACATTTCTTAACATTCTGTGGAATTCACAACATCTGCTACCCCTTGGAAAGGTAGAAAACAAAGGCCAGGAAGGCTTTTTGGCTTCTACACACATCTCATGGAAGAGCGCAATCTTTTTCTGTTTGTTTGCTTTTATTTCATCCGCATCCGTACCCTTGTGGAATGCTCCTAGTAGGAGAGCTGCACGTGTTAACCAGCTGCCGGGGTAATCGTCCCTCTGCGTGGCGGTGCCACGCGGCCAGGAGGAAAGCTCCCAGCCGCAGAGCCAGACCTTTCTTTCCCTCGCACTGTTCTGCAACACGATTAGTCGTCACCACCGTGGTTGCTTGGTCTCGCTCAGTCTTGTTTGGAAGCTGCCAAGATGTAGTCAGATGCAAACACCATGATTCAGGAGCATTTAAACTCTGGAGACAGACATCATGGCAGCAGCAACGGAGCCTTTTTATCTCGAGCCCTAGATAGCGAGGCAGCAGAACAGAGCAGCTTAGCGCAGGGGGATGGCAATGAAAAGTGTGGCAGCACATGAGAGAGCACATGCTGTAACAGGCTGACAGACAGCTTTTGGCTTGTATCAGGACACGGACTCGAAAGCAATGGGAAGACAGAAAATAAGCTTTTAATTTCCTTCCCAGAAATTAGGTCCAGCTTCTGACTACTGTTCTGTGTTGGTTGGGGTTTGCAATACATAAAAGCAGACAGGCTTTAATTCATATCTGATAATGGAATTTTCCTCTTTTTCTTTCTCTCTTTTTTTTCTTTCTTTTCTTTCTCTCTTTTTTTAACTTCTATATGAATCTCTCAGTCTGGTGTGGAAAAAAAAAATGCTGTTTTCAAATGACCAGTGTCCTGACTCATATATACACCTTCATTCATTCACTGATATGTTCATTTTTTTCAAAAGTACCTTCGATAGATCAAGGACATGTCAGTGAGAAAAACAGACGGAAACTTCCTGCCATCCTGGAGCTGACATACCAAAACGTGGCGACTGGAAATAAATGTGCACCAGATATCCCATGGCCAGATGGTGTGCAGGGCATGTGGCACTGAAAGCGTGAAATAAAACAGGAAACGCCAATATGGGTCTTGGGGGAAGTTGTACTTTTAGCTAAAACGATAAAGGAAAATAAACTCGTAGTAGGTGGGGAAACAAGACCAAGCATGTGTGAAGAGGTCCACGTATCAGATAAAGAGAAGGGCAATGTCAAGAACCCTAAGCTGATCCTTCTGGCCCAGATCTCTCCCAAATGAGACACAACCAACAGCAAGGGGCCGTGAGGCTGGCTTCTGAGGTGGGAGCTGCCGGCAGGGGCTCTTCTGCCTCACACTCCTGGTAAGCTTCGTGAGGCAGCGGGTGTCCACAGAGTCCTGATGGCAGTAGCAAAGCAGAGGTGCCGGTGCTGTTTCCCCCATTTGGCAATGAATATCAAGTGGACCTCTATTTTTTTTAAGTCTTAGTAGGACATGCCCTTTTCGCCTCCAGTAATGGCCTTGGTGTGACAGCCATGATGTTGAGCTAGGACATTAGCCATAGAGAAAAAAGCAGAGTGGGATGAATAAACTGAATAGACTGACTTGATGGGTTTGAAAAGATGCTTCTCAGTCTGGCTGAATGCATTACACCGTTTTGAGGTTTCCTTATGAGGGATCTAGGAGATTTGTGAATTTTTTTTTTTTAATAATTTGAAGTATAGGGAAGAGCCCTTACAGTGTGATGATGAACTCTCTAAGAATGTGACTAGTGGAAAAATAACCAGTCCAATTACTCTTAGGGAAGTAAAGGAATTTGATGCTAATTACACCCCATAATATGTGAAAACCTTTGTACCTGACTCTGATAATACATTCCAAAGTAGGTGATTCCAGATTCAACTATGTTATTGACAAAGAACAGTCAGCATCATCTTTTGTGTGGAGAGATCATAAGCTGACAGCCCTGTAGGCTGTATTAGGCTATAAATGTTGTTTTGGTTTTGGTGTGGCAATCTAATTGGAGAATTTATAAAATTAATTTTCAATATTTGATAATATTGATATTGTATATTAAATGAACATTTAAAAGAGAAGAGTATCTTTCTAGTCTGAGCCTCACTGATGGCCATCAGCAGGGCATTTCTTTCAAATCATGCCTGGAGTGCTGAGTTTGCAGGCTGCACATTCATCTTGAAGGACCAAGTGAGGTTTAGGAAGGAAGAGAGATTTCAGAAGTCAATAGTTGGCCACACACATCTTCCCAGGTGTGGCCCATATTACAAAAGAAGGGTGTTCAGATGGATTGTGTGTACCAGTAAGTGGAGAAAACCCCCAGAAATAGTGTATGCTTCATAAAGGACGGAGTAGATAGAGAAGACATACCGAGAGTTTGTTCTATTCTTCTATGAGTCAAGGTGAGGGGTGGAACTCATCAGAAGTGATGGGTGAGAAGGAACTTAAAGCACGAAGGTTGTCTCCTAGATCCCTCATAAGGAAACCTCAAAATGGTGTAATGCATTCAGCCAGACTCAGAAGCATCTTTTCAAACCCATCAAGTCAGTCTATTCAGTTTATTCATCCCACTCTACTTTTTTCTCTATGGCTAATGTCCTAGCTCAACATCATGGCTGTCACACCAAGGCCAATTACTGGAGGTGAAAAGGGCATGTCCTACTATCTGATCATTGAGACAAAAATAAAAATAAAAATAAAAATACACAGTTCCACTGCTAGGGCATGGAGAATTGAAGACTTTGAATTAATTTTTACACAGACATGTTAATAAACATGGCGATTAGGTTCTTTGCAGCATTGATAAAATATTCAACTTGGGGACACTGTGAGCTTAATAGTTTTATGGGAACAACGTGGTGATCTAACACTTTTTTGCAGGTTGTTTCTATGGAAAAATTTGCTCTGGTTTTGGAACAATTTACTGAGTTGCAGACTTTCTAGTGGGTTTTAAGAAAAGAGTAAAATAGCACCCGTATTTCTGTATATAATCTCGGGGGCTTAAAGATAATTCAATATCTCACTGATATTTATAGTTGATGATAGATGGACTTGTTTTAGGTGTTTTAAGTGCATATATAGATATAAGAATTAAGATAAGTGCCCTGACCAGTTTGGCTCAATGGATAGAGCGTCAGCCTGCGGACTAAATGGCCCCAGGTTCGATTCCGGTCAAGGGCATGTGCCTTGGTTGCGGGCACATCCCCAGTAGGAGGTGTGCAGGAGGCAGCTGATCGATGTTTCTCTCTCGTTGGTGTTTCTAACTCTCTATCCCTCTCCCTTCCTCTCTGTAAAAAATCAATAAAATATACTTTTTAACAAAGAATTAAGATAAGTAAAAAAAATTTTATTTCATTATCTCATAACTTTATGAACCCTTTATATAAGTAGTCCCAGAGTGTGGATTGATGAATGGTATAAGGGACACAATGACATTATCTTTATGTTTAAGTCCTAATAATATCACTCAAATTTAATGCAATTTAAGATTATTTACCCTTCTGAAAAGAAAGATATTTAGTGGTTTTGTTTTTAGAAATAAACTGTGCTCTCACTTCACTCTTTCATAAAAGATCAGAGTTTTCTAGGAGATAGATGATAATTCCAGATAGGTGGAGACTTGACATTAAGAAAAAAAATATATGGAATTATCTCTCTCTAAGAGATATCATGTGTTTTTAATATCCTCAAAAATATCCTACACAATAGATGTGAAACTCCACTTAAATTTTCTCACTAGCAAAGCAAAAAGACTTGAAATTTAGTATGAACTAATTGATCAAAACCTAATTTAAAATCCTATATATTGCATAATGTATGGTTGGTATCTAAAAAAAAATAACCCACTAAGGTATAGCAGACATGCTATCAGATTCTACCTCTCAGTAAGGCATAAAACCTGGTTAGAGTTGTCAATCACACAAATAAAGTAATGGCTTAAATAGTATATTAAACATTTGTCCTCACTCCCACTATTCAATTGTTAATAAAATAAGCATAAATGGTATAATAATATCCTCAGGACTAAAGTTAAATTTATCTACATTTTAAGATATAGAGTTTTCCAGGTATCTCCACATGCTATCAACTCCTGTAATCTATAGAGGAGTTTTTACTACAGGCAGATTCAGTAAATTAATGTTTAATTTAGTCTATGGAATCATAGACAACAGGAGTTGAGTTTCAGAGATTGACAATATGGTGGTATGTACTGGAATTATTACCATTGCTAGCTAATAATAAGGCTGATGCTTTTGGAGAGGGACCTGAGGGGTGGTACATATAGGTAAGAGTTCTCCTCAGAACAGAGGTGGGCCTTGAAGTTAGGAGGTTATGCAAGAAAAAGGGAGCTTGAAGAGAGGCCTCTCTATCCTAGCAATATGTAGTATAAAAGTTGTATTATAGTTTAGTAGGCTTCACAGTTTCTGATCTTCATATAGAGTGCTATTAATAAATGTTCATATTGTTTTGATCTATCTCGAGGAAGGTAGTGGTGGTACATCTGAATAGTAGTCCATTGTTAAATTGTCTGTATATCCCATTTTCAAAAAAAGTAAGAACTGAGCCTTCTGTTAGAAGACTTAAGTGCATATGTTTGGAAACAAGGAATGAGAAGTAACAGAAATATAAATCAGCTTCCTTAGTTTGAATGCAAATTAAATATAAAATTTTCTCCCATAGGGGAAAAAGTAGATATTGCTTACTGTGAGTGCCCTAATCTTAGAAAAGAGAGTCACCGTGGCAATTGATGACAAAAAAACTAGGCTTTGTATAATATAGGTTACTTATAGATATATTTGCAACTTGGAGGCAATGTAAATACTATTGTAGAGTTGTATATTTCTCCCCAAAGTCAAGAAGCTTTAAATTTTCCTAAGCCCCATTATATTGGCTAGAATTAGCCCCCCATATTTTCTGGACTCTGTGAACCTGCTGGCTTCAGAGCTAAAGCCTTGATCCAGGGATTTGAAATCCATCATGAGCAACTATAACCAACTACAAAATGTCCAGGTTAGTTTTAAAAGTGTGAAGCATCTGAGGCTACCTCACTAAAAATCCAACAAGTTTGCTTCTTATACACATGTGTTGTCAGAAGAACACAAGAGCCTACCCTGAGACTCAGATGGTTTATTACTCCCAGTGAGAGCAGTAGCCAGAGCAACAGTGGATGTTAACCTCCCAAACCCTAGAGGGCAACATGTTGAGGGAAAGATGTTTACTTCAACACGCAGTGTTCAAGGAACCCCCAAATTAGAAGACTTCAATCTTTTATGGCTATTGGCACATCTGCTTACCCTTCTTTCCAGACAGAGAATGGTTACTTACCCTGGAAAGCAAGGAAATGTCTCCAGCAAAGATAAGGAGACTTCGGTTGATCTCACTTATTTATGGATAATAAAGACCATTATAAAATGATAAACATAAACAAGTACAGAGACAGAACAGCTTTGAACAGACTATCATCCTACAGCTGGAGGGCTGGGGAGGGTTGAGGGGGAATTAAGAGATCAACTGAAAGACTTGCATGCATAGGAGCATAATCAATGGACACAAGAAACTGGGGGTTAGGGAGGGGAGGGAAGGGCAAAGGAAAAAAATGGAGACCTATCTATCACTTGTTGTAATACTTTAAGCAATAATAATAATAATAATAATAATAATAACAATAATAATAATAAAAGAAATATAAAAAAATAAAAATAAAGTTAATAATCACACTTCACTGTCCTGAAATGTCTCTGAGTGAATCTATTTTTAGGAAGACACTCTCTTTAGTTCCCAAAACATGTCTGATGAGCAAACATACCCATTGCTCAGAAAGTCTCACTGGACAGGAACACAAATATCCATGAATCACTGTTTCATTGCATACCATTGAGAAAGTTAGGGTCTGGTGCCGACACAAGCCATTATATATCTGATCATATGAGGAAAGTTAACTGACAAGGTATCATTGCAGAGGGAGTTCTGCACGACTTAACTTTTCAAGCAACTGTGATTGACTTTTTATAGTCTACATTGTCAATCTTCTGTTTACAATTGGCTGAGTTTACTCAGAGACTTAAAGACATTTTGCACACTTAACCGAGTGGACAGCAGCTTTACTTGGCTTTTATTCTCACTATTCCTCTCTCTACGCAAGCAAAATGACTTGTTTTTCTAACTCAAAAAAGTTTCTATTTTTGACGTGTAATCTATATGCAGTGAAATGAACAGATCTGAAGTGTACATATAGTTTTGCTAGTTTTGACAAATGCATACAGCTATATGTACCAACTTAGAGAACATTTCCATTACCACAGGAAATTCCCTTGTGTCCTTCTCTAGTCAAACAAATCTTGCCCCCGCCAGAGGCAATGAATAGTCTGTGATTAGTAACTTCCTGAATCTTCACTCTCATCTCTGAAGGTTACCTTCACCTCCCTGAGAACATCGTTCTCAAATGGAAACTATTTATTTTTCTTCCTTACTCCACACATCTCAAAGCCTGGAGCAGGAAGAACGCCCCATTTCATTAAATAGCCATTCTAACCACTTAGCTTCTTACGTCTATAACAGAGGACTCACCCTTGATTCTTCTCATATTCTGTTCATTTCAGGTCTAATCCTCATCATGTCCACTGTAACAACTTTGGACCTCACCACTATCTCATTTTTTTACCTGGGTTTGTTTAACAATATCCTAAGAGGTCTTCCTGCCTTTTCTCTTGTCTTTAGAGTCTACATTTTCAGCAACATAGATCATCCCTTCCCCATCAAGAAACTCTTTATTGTTTACCATTTTAATCAGAAGGCAATCTAAATTCCTTGGTATGATCTCAAGGACCATACCTATTTGAGTCCTGCCAACTTTTCTGATTGTATTGCCATTACTCTAACCTGTGTACTACATTTCACTCAAGCTCAGCGTTCTGTGCCTCTGTGAGAACTTTTTTTCTCTCAGTATGAAGAAACACCATCATCCTCTGATGTCAGTTTAACACATTTGAAGATAGGTCTACGGTGACAATGCATAAATTTGAAATAAGACATGATATGCCTAATCAACTCCACCACCTTATTCACCCTCAGACTTAAAAAAGCCCCTGAAGTTTGAATTAAAAAGAGACCAAATGAGGGAAAGGAACAGTGAGAAGTGGTAAGAAAGTTCCACTCCCCCAGGAGAATGTGAGGAGGAAGAGACAGCAAGGACTGACCTGTGTTCCCTTGGACATTCTGCACTGGGTGCGATGAAATGACAGTGTTACTTCTCTTCTGTCATCTAGATGTCCAAGGGTTGGCAGCTAGGTTGAAATAACAGCAAGGCACTTCTACATTTGCAGGGGAGTAGGATGACAAGACATACAGAAATAGGAGCAAGAAAACTTTCATATTAGTAAAAGAGAGGAGAGAAAATAAAACAAGCCATAAAAATTCAAGAGTGTGCTTCCCAGGTTCTATTATCTTTTGAGTGGGCAGTATTGATTAGAAAAGTAGATCAGAGAATAAATTAGAAAGGCAACAGAATATAGGAAAAAGAGAATACTATAAGTTGAAAGTTCAGAAGAAATTGTATCAGTCAGGAAACCCTTCTGGAAGAGAAATAAAACAGAATAAAAACGGAGAAACCGCAAAACTAGTGTGGTCCTGTGGCCAACAATACATAGCAGCTAAGCCAAGTAGACGACCTTTTAGAGAAAGGGCTGAAATGATCAAACAGCTCCAGTGTGGCCTGCAAAGAGGACCCCTTTCTCCTTCTGATTCTATTGAAATAAGAAACACATAGGAAAATTAAGTACAAGTATTCAGGAGCAGAATTTCTGGTGGTCTGATTTGCTGCTTCTACTGCAGAAAGATGCTTGGAAGAGCTACATGCCCGAGTTGTGGGCTCAACCCCCAGTGGGAGGCATGGAGAAGTCAGCCAATCAATGATTCTCTCTCATCATTGATGTTTCTCTCTCCCTCTTTCTTTCTCTCTGAAATGAGTAAAAAATATATATTGAAAAAAGGAAATAAGAGAATTATTAATAAAAATTCTAACTTGAGCCCATGTACTTAAAAAAGGCTTATACACTTGGCACATTTGTCCTATTTCCTCCTTTGACTTTGTTTAGTTTTAATAAGGATAATAACCTGGTCATTGCATTTACATTTTGTCTCTCCTGTGTAGTTCATTGACATCACTGCTTGGCATGTTCTTTAAAAATAAATAAATACATATATATATATATATATATATATATATATATATATATATGTATGTATTATTGATTTTTTTACAGAGAGGAAGAGAGAGGGATAGAGAGTTAGAAACATTGACGAGAGAGAAACAAAAAATATGCATAAATTATGGTAAGTGTGTAGTTGAGGATATTCATTCTGGCCTCAATGCTGAGGAATTCATTGTCATCATCACAGCTGGCATTTACTGAACCAGGAGATAGCCACTGCTCTATGTCTTAACTCATGCAATGTTTACAATAGCCTGAAATGTAGATTGCTATTGTCACAGAAATTTACATTACCACAGGGAATTCCCTCATGTCCTTCTTTAGTCAAACAAATCTTACCACTTAAAGGTTTGAGGCCAAATAATTAAAGAGCAAGCCCCAGTTCACAAAGTTAACAGGTGGCATAGCCTGATTTAAACTTAGACAGTCTGGCTCTTGAATCCAAGGTCTGTACAGTTGCCAGAGGTACACTTAACCCCCAAATTGTTAGGATATGAGGAATCTATTTCAGGGTGACTGTGATTGGAGTTCTCACATTGTACCAGACATTGTACCAAACAGAGGGGCCTCCTCAGCTCAGCTCCTCTACTTCCCTGGGCTTGAAAATTTGGGAGAGTCTCCTCAGGAACATATGCTAACCTTTCTGGAGATTGCGCTAACCTGCTTCAACTGTCTTAATTATTACTTATTCTGATTTCTGAAATTCTTTGGCTGACTCTTTTATAAACACTAATTTAGTTCAACCTAAGAACAAAGAAGTATTAAAATTTAATTTTTAAAAACATCATGATGAAAGATATTTTAGCTAAGGGTTTAGAATTTCCTACCTGCTAGTTTTAATATATAACAATGATAAATTTCATGTATTTTTATTTTTGTTCTTGACATACTTTTACATCTGTTACCTCATTCTTATCACCATTCTGAGATGAGGCAGGTCAGGTATAGTTAATCTTATTTTTGTGATGGGTAAATAGCCTGGAAAATATAATATTAGGAAGACATGAGAGCTATTTTCAGCTATGTCAAAAGTTGTCATAGACAAGAATGATTAGATAATTTTGTGTAGATCAAGAGGACAGATTTGGAACTAGTGGAGAGAAACTGTAGGAAAACAAATTAAGCTTAATAAATAAAACAGTTGGAGCAATTTCCAATATAGAATGGGCTGCCTTGGTAGGTAGTGCATTTCTCATAACTACATACTTTTCAGCAGAAACCTATGTTTTTGGAGGTCATACAGTCAGGTGCAACAAACATTATGTGAGGTGCCCCCAATGTATGTCTATAATCTATGAATTGGGAACATAAATATACTTAGTTACGGTCTTCTACTAGTCTACAGAGCCTACATATTAGCTGATACTCTCTATTGTAGACTAGTACTAATTCCATTGGTAACCCATAATCTTTCAAACCCAAGTCTTCTTTTAATAATAAAAATAAAAAGGTAAGCCTGTGTCCAGATGCTGATATTATTCTCCCATTGAGAAACATCTGAATCATGGAACATAAATTTTTTTCTTCATTTTTATCACTAGTAAGCCAGAAAATGTAGTTGACCATTATTTTCTGTAAACTGTATTATGAAACAATGACCATCATGTTATATTGCTATATGCATAGAAATATTATCATTTGAATGTGCCTTTTCAAAGTTCACAGACTTTCCCAGACCCTGCTTCATCTGCTTTGCTTTTTCACTTGTCTTTCTCTCTCATTGGTTGAAAAGTTAGTTTCATAGAATGCATTGCTTCCCAAAATATAAGACTAAATTAAGGTTGGTTCACAGTATGGGTTTAGTACTGAAAACCTTACACTGTACAGTTCAATGGCAAAACTAACTGGTGTCATAATGACATAAAAGAAATGAGATTTATGCAGCTCCACAGGTCAAAATGCAGTAAGTGCCCTGTTAGCATAATCAGGAATTGTGATTTAATCAAAGTGATAACATATGAGACCTCATCTATGGTCTTAAAGATCCCTGGGGTTTACTTCAGTTATTAAAGCAAAATAAATGTTACAAACCATAAAGGTTATGTTTACAGTAAGAATGTTAAGAAAGAATACATGCATATGCAGAGCCAGCAACTCCTATGAGAGATTACAGAAACGAATAAAAAAAAATGGCCATCAGTGCTAAATCCTGCTCTCTATAATATTATAATGTATAAAGAAGTTATCTCACATGGCAATAATTTTGAAATTAGAAATAAAATTACTACTAATTATAAATTACTACTAATTATTTTTTTTTAAAAAAAGACAGGTTTACAGAGAATTCACATATTAGGTTCTTTCATGAATTCACAAAAAGTGAAGTGCTTAGAGAAGTAAATACAATATGATTGTTATCGCCAAAACCTGGGAGTCTCTTGGGCCCCTATTTCCTACTCTAGCTAAATATTGGAGATTTTTATTCCCTCTTGGCTGGAATGAAAAATAATTTCTTTGCAAAAGCACATGCCAAAATAAATAAGGGATACTAGCATTTCAAACAAAAATTCAGAGAAACACATACACAACCTTACATACACACGGATTGTAAATGTTCATTTTTCTAGGGTCTACTTAGACATCTAAAAGTTTGCATTCCAACTAAAAAGAGATCAAGTTACTAATAATTTTTACTAGACATTAACTCTGGAGCTATGGATACTAACAATGGAAAATATGTTTTTCCATACCTTATTTTGAAACTTGAAAAAAGCCTGAATTCCACTATATTATTTTAATCTGATCATTTTTCAGTTCAGTGAGAATTTCTTGTTAAATTTAGTATTTTATTTACAGTATAAATTTTGAAGTAACAGTTCCTTTTTCTCTATGCATCACTTAGTACTAGGTTAGTTTCCATACTTTATTCTACATATGATTCCTGCTTACTAGAAGAGTACATGATTATATTAATCACAGCAAAATTATTATATCAAAAGAATGACACTGAGAAATTATTTGCAATGGAATTTGTAATTAAGTGGGTCATTTTAAATTTAAAGTGGCAAGTTATCTTTTGCTTCCTATGAGAAATATTTAAAATCTCATTTAAATAAGCTTTTGATTTGCTTCATTGTAAACTGATCATTCTTTTTGCACTCTATATTAAGGTTAAGCTGGATAAGTGGATGTTTATTGTGCAAGATACAGTTGAAGTTCAGTTGTGGAGATAATGACCTTTTCCTTGACTCTAGGAGATAAAGTTCTTCAATGTTTATAATTTCATTTTAGATTCTTGTAGAAATGTATTACACAGAAGAAAATTATAATTACTCTTAGTTGTCCTTTACCTGATATCTAGCTAAAGTATGTTCTTATAACTTGTTTAGTTCACTTGTCAATATCTAGCACATTGTCATATGAGACACCTTGAAAAAGATGTTTTCTTACTGCAAAATTTAGATGCAAGTAGGCCTATTAAGTATGTAGTGTAAAAAAAAAAGAGTGAAATAGTCTTAGGGTCTTTTATTCACTATCACTGTCACATAAATATTCTTACTGCGGTCATCATCCTCATCACCATCAACATCATCATTAAGAAGTACTTATTAAGTACCCATTTACTCAATCCAATCTGTTGTAATGGCTGGATCCCATGGATTCCATCTGATATAATTGCTGGTGGACACCTTCCCAATTAGATGGATACACATATTTCCTGCAAAGCAGCTGCGGGAAATAAACAAAGGGAACATCAAGCTGTAATGTATTAGCTGTTTTTTTTACCATCACAGCTAAATATTTTCCAGCTCGTTCTCTCCAGAATAACAGGAATATGGGATATTATTGCCTCAATGAACTCAATATGAACTTGATGAAATCATATTTTTACTTTGCCTATTAAGAATTGGCGACATACCTAAAATAGATATGCAAAAAATGGCTTTATTTTTCAGTAGTGGGTGACTACAATGTATTCTCCCTAGCAAAGAATTTATGCTTAGCATAGTGACTGGCAGAGAATAGGCCAAAAAATGGTAACTATTATATCACATTTGGTTTGAAATGAAATAAGTTTGTAAGTGTGTGAACAGTTCCCAGATAGAGACCAATATTTTGCAATCTAGGCCTTCTTGGAATTCTCTTAACTTTATGTAATTATTAATGATGTCTTTAAAAATATATTTCACATTTATTTTTGCAAATCTTCTCTTTTGATAATGACAAATTATTGAAAATTAGTATTTTCCTGATACACATTTATATTAATGTGATTATATAAATGATTTTATACTTCTGATATCTAAACTAATAAAAGCGGAATAGTAAAATTAACCGTTTCTCCGGGACGCCCAACAGCCAATCAGAGCGACTGTATGCAAATTAGCCCAGCCAACATGGCAGCCGCCACTCACGGAGTAAAGGGAAGCGTCCATTGCAGAAGGAGCGAAAAGGAAACTGCCTGCGCATGGGCTTGGCTTAGCCTGCCTCAAAGCAAAACAGAAGAAAACATTTTGCAACAATGTGTAAATCATAGAATCCTCAGACTGAAGCCGGGCCTGAGTCTAAGATAACAACATTGTTTCATTATAGAAGCCGCGAGGTGAGCACAGAGGAGGGTTCGTTACATGTATAGGCCGCCTTAAAGGAACAGCACCAATTATAGGAGATAAACAAACCCCAGGTCTTAAAGGAACAGCATCAATTATAGAAGATAAACAAACCCTAGCAAGCTGCGTCCAGCCAGTCTTGCTGGGATGTTGGGTCAATGGGAGCTGTGGGCAGCCTGAAAGCCTGTCACCCAGGCTGGCCACAACCCAATGGGGTGAGGGACGTTCCTGGGGGGCTTGGCCAGCCTGGAGTCAGCCATCAGCCCCTCACCCAGCCTGGTCAGGCACACCAGCAGGTGAACATCCCCAGAAGGGTCCCAGACTGTGAGAGGGCACAGGCCGGGCTGAGGGACCTCCCGAGTGCACAGAGCAGCAGCAGGGCGGAACAGCGCAGGACCCAGGACCCAGAGTGGGAAAGAGGCGGCAGGGTTGGAGAGCACCGGGAAGTGGGTAAGAGGCAGCAGGGGGTCGGCAGCCTGCTTGGTGGGCTTCCCAGGCTCTTTGCGGGGCATCGGGGAGCGGGTAAGAGGTGGCAGGGGGTCGGTGGCCTGCTTGGTGGGCTTCCCAGGCCCTTTGCGGGGCATCGGGGAGTGGGTAAGAGGTGGCAGGGGGTCGGTGGCCTGTTTAGCAGCTGTCCAGGCCCTTGGAGGGGCATCAGGGAGCAGGAAAGAAGCAGCAGGGGGTCA
>PVJC01026741.1:0-23782 GCA_004026665.1 Murina feae
TGAGGTTTATCTTCTATAATTGATACACTGTTCCTTTAAGCCGGCTAACGAACCCTCCTCTCTGCTTCACCTCGCAGCGTCTATAATGACACAATGTTACTTTTACTGGTGAGGCCCCGGCTGCTCTTTCCTTCAGCTCCGGAGGATTCTATGATTGTTACATTGTTTCAAAGCTGTGTTTCGCTAGAGCCAGTTTAATCGGAGCTGAGCTGAGCGGGCGCTGCTTCACTTTCGCTCC
Source organism: Murina feae (assembly GCA_004026665.1). Classification (NCBI taxonomy): domain Eukaryota; kingdom Metazoa; phylum Chordata; class Mammalia; order Chiroptera; family Vespertilionidae; genus Murina; species Murina feae. The sequence goes on from PVJC01026741.1 coordinate 239, forward strand.
TGCCACAATGGAAACAGCCGTTTACTCAGGTCCGTGAGTGGCGGCCTCCATGTTGGCTGGGCTAATTTGCATACAGCTGCTCTGATTGGCTGGTGGGCGTGGCTTACCTGTCTTGGAGAAATGGTTAATTTTAATATTTTGCTTTTATAGAGTAGATTATAGGAATATTAGAGCAGGTAGTTCTTTGACTGGCTCATGGTGGGGTCCAGTAAACACTGCCCTTTCTGTGCACTGGCCAGTGTGCCTCAGTTGGTTGGGCAGCAGCATGCAGTGCACCAAAAGGTTGCAAGTTTGATCCATCGGTTGTGGGCATACAGGTAGCAGGCAATCCATGTTTCACTTTCACATTGATGTTTCTCTCTCATCCTCTCCCTTCCTGTCTCTCAGGGTCTAAAAATCAATAAAAATTCTTTAAAGACACACACACACACACATACACCACTACCCTTTCTTCCACCCTATTGTTTTACAAAGACTTAGTATTGTAACAATTGATTAAATAGGCAGCTAAACATCATAATTTAGTAGCTGCTCAGGATTAAATTAATTAATGTGTTAAAAGCTACTGTCAGTTGCTGGTGCAGTCTAAGAATACTTACCACCTCTTTCTTATTTACAGAATAATTTTCAATCTTTGATTCTAGAAAGAAAATTCAGTTTATCATTTTAGTCATTCTGGCCATTGTGTGTATGTGTATATACTTGACCAATTCTGATAACTAGAAGATCTTAAAGAACAAAAGTGCTATGAATAGGCACACCAGCCCATCTGCGGATACCAGTAGACCATCTCACTCCTTTTCGTCCTCCTTTCTCTTCAAGATCAATGCTTAATAAAAATAAGTAGAAATAGTTTTCGGCCTATTCCTCTCTTTGTGGAAAAAGATAGTCTTTTAGCTCATTGCTAAAAACATGCAGGTGGCATCTAAGTACTTAATTTCCAAATAATGCTAAGAGGAAATCAAGGAGGGATTTCACTGGCAAGCAGGACTGATTTTATGTTCTGCTCCTTAATCCAAATTTTTAATTGCATGGATATCTCTAATAGGAACAGTTTGACATTCTAAAAGCATATTCACACAAGTCAGTGAAAAATATTTCTCAGTTGTTCTAGTGAGATATTTCAACATAGCAATGCATATTTTAACATCTTTTCTATACTATTTTTAGGGACATTAAATCTTTCTGGAAAATAAATTTGGTCAGAAATATTCAGAATCATTCAATAAGTAAATGGACAATGACATGTGTTGATATAAAACCTGTTAAAATAGTGCAGCCTATTTGTCACTTATAACCACTGCCACTTCTTCCTCCTCTTTAAATGTTTTTTGCGTACCCTTTGCTTTGGGTATTGGCAGGAATGTTTAAAAAAAATACTATTAGAATGTAGATCAACATTGACCCTCCTAAATGTTCCGAGAGTCTCTCCCAAAAGACACACACACATTGCAAAAGCCTATGTGCTTACAATTTATTACAGTTCAAATGCCAGGCTATATATTCTTGGCGCTAGTCAAACACTCTGGAAATATTTAATGGTAAAGATAAACCAAGCATTTCTAGCCAGCCGCTTTTGACTGAGATCAATACAGTGTAATGAAGATTTAGGATGCTTCTTAGTGTAACTTAAGTAATTTTCCCTTCTCTACTTTGAGCTTGTAAATCTGACTAATTGCTTCACATTTTCTAGAACTGCTTCTTCATGCTAAATATAACTGCTATGTCTGAATTCTCTTACACCCCAAATAATTTTATGGAGGGCTTTCCTACTGATCTCATTATGCTTCCAACTCTGATGCATCAGGCCCCGTGCTGCTATTTACCTGCTTCAGTATACTTGATAAATTAAATTCAGGTCTTGTTCGGTTTACTCCTTTAAGGCACAGATGTCACAATTTAATGTGAGTTAAATTTAACTAATAGGCAGTTTCTTCTTCCACCGTGGAATATGCATTAGTAAATTTAAATTTGACCACTGAAACAATACCAAAGGAAAAGTAATAAGATTATTTGTGACATAGATGTGTCTGGGGAGGTGTGGAGTATCCTAAAATAAGTTTTGAAGTGTGGAAAAGTGAAAATATTCTATCATGGCTTAATCAGCTCTTAACTATAAAAGTGGAATGATGGAAGATAAGAAGTTAAATAGGGGTAAGAAGAGTAAGGAAGTGAGGAATGATTGCTGCATGAGGCTAGCAATCAATCGTAAAGTCAGTTACTGTGATAGCCACACAGGATTGCCCCTTTAACATCAGTTTGAATGAAGAGTTTACTTCTTCACTGAGACTAGATTATTTTAGTCCCATTAAGAAAACCAATCCAATTTGATGAACTTTGATATTGTTTCACTTCTGGGTTCACAGCTGGAGGGACGGGCAACCCACTGCCTTTCTGTTGATGGCACCACCTTCCTTTAACTTTGTTAGGGTGACCGTTCCTTGGGGAGGTTTTCTCTTTTGACTGTTTTCTCTGAGCCAAGCCTTTTGAGAAAATTGATTAGCACCGGCACTGAGGCTTTACTCACCTGGAACAGTTCAAGAACAAGTGTTCTCATCTTTCTTACTTTATCTTCAGAACATTTCTCAGCAGAAAATGTGCTGTTCCATCTGCAGTCTTTAGAATATGCAGTGGGAAAAGGTTTAAGGCAGCTCTGAGATTTGAATGTTAAATGAAGCACAGCCTTTTGTGGGCGAAATTTTCCCTCTAACCACAGCTTCAGGACATAGCATGGACATTTTGTTTTTCCTACAAAGAACTCTTAGATGCTAACCGTCATGGACATTTCTATCTTGAGTTGGTGTCACTTTAAGGGAGAAAATAAAACAGAAAAGCTTTAGAGGATTTTTTTAAATATAAAATGCAATCTCTCAGAAACCAAGTTCCTGTAACCTACAGAAGGGAGGTGCCTTGATGGATGTGAAACCAGACAATAAAGCACTTTGTGTCTATTTCAGTTATCTATTATTGAGTAACAAAATTCACTGATGTTACAGTTTGAGTGGGTCAGGAATTCGGGAGTGGCTTGGATGAGTTGTCTAGCTCAGCTTCTCCCATGAGGTGATATTGGTTGGGGCTGCAGAAATCTAATGGCTGGACTGGGCTCCAAGAATCTTGTTCTAAAATTGCTGACTCATGTGGCTGTTAGCAGAAGGTCAATACTCACACAGTTAGTTGTTGGCAGCAACCCCTTGCTGGCTTTTGACAGGAGCCCTTGGTTTCTTGACACACATCCTGTTCAACGGGACTGCTTTAAGGTCCTCATGACCTGGCAGCTGGTTTCCTCAGAGTGAGTAAGCCAAGAAAGAGAAGGTCAGAACGCCTTTTGTCACACACCATCACTTCACCATATTATCTTTGTTAGAAATGGATCACTAAATCCAGTCCAGGATCAAGGCAGTATATTTGAAGGGCAGAGTATAAACAATTTACAGGCATATTTTAAAACAACAGTGTCCTTCTTGCCTACTAACATTTTGACAGTTGAAATAATATTGCACTTGGTAGACAGCTTTTAGGATGGCCTCCATGATTTCACCTTCTGGTCTTCACGCCTCTGTGTAATCCTCTTCCCTGACCGTGGACAGAAATTGCTTTGAACCAAGGGAATATGAGAAATGTGATGGAGGTGCAAAATTACATAACGGGGTGGCACCTGTCTTGTTTGGGTTTCTCTTTTTCTATTGCTGGCTTTGAAGATACGTAATTGGTCAAATCAATCTATTAATCAGCAATCATCTGCTAAGATATTTAGAATAATTATTGACTCATTCAAGTAGCAATGGAGTCAATGGTTCTGTATTACAGTTTGGCTCTATACTGCATCATCGAAAAGCAGCAGATGCATTATTACATTTCCTTTAAATTGGTGAGAAGTCTGTATTCAAACCATTAAATAAGGTGTTAACTCTCTAATTCAAAATTCTTCAGCTTTAGGGCATTGAATTGAAACTTCTAACAGTATACAAGATTTTTTGCTAGGTAATTTTCTATTCCATTCCTATATATGGTACACAGGAGTATAACTACACATCAGGTTGGCTTTGGGGCTGATAGGTTTTTTAACTGAGTATTTATAGAGCATATTATTCCATGTTGCAAGGCTCAGCACATCATAGAGATATTTTCAAATTTATTATTATGACTTGCCTACAAGAGGCACATCCATTTTAACAATGAGAAAACTTTGACCTTTTGACCCAGAGAATCAAAGTTCTTAACCAGGAAGTCCAACCTGCGAAACATGTTCCCCATAAAGCTTAATCAGGTTTTCTTCCCTGCTCCAGTCTCAGAGAACAATAAGTCTCCTGCAAACTGAGATTGCATGGGCAACTTGCATTAATGTAATGTCTGGTAGAAGAAATGGCAGCTATGTGGTAATATATATAAGTTTTTATTGGTTTAAAAACAGTCCTACAATTTTCATGTGACATTTCACTATGGATATCATTCAAAGCTTCTTATAATGGTTAAATGTGGAGGCTACAGTCTGCAGTCAAACAGCCCGGTTTAAAATCCTGGCTTGGCCAATTAGGCCTCTGTATTTCTCTGTAAAATGAAGCTACTTTAATACCAACCTTCATATATTTGAGAAATAACTAAATAAGATTATTCTCATAAATAATTTAGCAGAATTTTTAGCATTTAGGACACAATAAATGTTAAAAATTATTGTTGTTATTATATTTATAAGCTGATATACTGTCAGACTTGAATAATTGCATCAGAATATGTGATCAGGGGGGAAGGGCAAGGGAAAAAAATGGAGACCTATCTATCACTTGTTGTAATACTTTAAGCAATTAAAAAAAATAAAATAAATAAAAATTTTAAAAAAGTAGCCATATGAAGACAACTTAGCTTCTAAGAATTTTGTGTATATTTAGAACCATGTTTTTCAAAAGAATTGATGGTAACTCAATCTAGAATGTCCAATAAATAGCACAAGTTGTCATTTAAAAAAAAAGAATATATGATCAAAGATTAACTGAGGAATAATGAGAAGAGCATAATGGAAATTTAAAAATTCCAAATGCTAAAAGTCATGAGAGATCAATTGTTTTATGTGCTTAAGTATTGACATTATAAAAATATAATATTCAAAGGCCCACATAATCTATAAAAGAACACAGAATAGGTATTACACCTTTATAAGTACACAGGTAATTCTAGGAAGTGAACTTGTACAATAAACACTGCAGGAAGCTTTAGAAACAAACATTTAAATCTTCATTTCCAAGTTAACATTTTCCAAACACTCATCTTTCTATTTTAGTCTTAAAGATAAAGTGCACTTTACTAAATGTGCCTTATTTCTGTCTCTCTAGATTTCATTACATTTGCTTACTGAGTCACTTCTTGGACTTAAGAAATAAAACATACACGTTGCTTTCCAGAGTTCAAAATTACATTGTCTCTTTAAATTAATACCCATCTCTCCAGCAGAGGGAGCAAATAAGTTTTTATATTTTCATTTCTACCAAAAAGAACATCTCTGAATTTCAATGTGCTATTGGATAAAACATTGTCACTAGGAGACTATATTAAAGAATAAATTTGTAATAAAAATGTATTCAGGGGAACACAATAGAATATATTAAACACTGATAAGATATTCATATATGTGTATGTCCTAAGCTTTTCATTTTAAATCCAAACAAAGAAAAACATAGTTTTAAGTTCTCAAAATGCTAAAATACTTATAGTGTATTTTCAACAGTAATCTGTTATAGAGTTTTTTGGTTTTGTGGAGTTTTGTATGTGTCTTTTAGAAAACTACTAGTAGCAGAAGCACACCAAATTAACAGTGGAATAAAGGGTTACACATCCTGAAATGTGTTGTGTGTGTTAATGAATTGTATAATATTTAATTCACATTGGATTATCATGAGTTAATTATTTAGGTTTCAAAAATCACAATTTGTTGGTTATGATTTTTCTTAAGTTTAATACCAGATCAATTATTTTTTAAATGGCTTTAAATTTTGAAGTTAATAAAATAAAAATTCTTCAATAAGTTTTTTAATCCTATTTTATTTAGTTTATCTTTCATAATGCTAAGAATAATGAATTCATATTATTAAGAATTAATGACTATTTATTCTGAGAGATCCTAGTAAGAGTCATTTTTATGTGTGTGTAATACATTTTCAAATTCTTAATATGTATCCTGAAACTAGGACTGGTAAGTTGAATTTCTTGAGTCAGCCTATCCATATTTTTTACAAAGTTTTTTTAATTTTCAACAAGACAAATATTTGTTAGGTATAACTCTCATATTTAACTTTGAGTCTGTCATTGCTACAGAAGCACTTGGAGACCCAAAGAAAGTTGCCTACTGTTGCTAAGATGTCTTTAACCATAGCAACTTAGATACCAGCAGCCCCTAACACAGCAGTACTCCTTACTGTTAGTTTAATTACAAAGATGGGGGAGAGGAGCTTATGACTCTAGTTAAATACTCCAGTCTGACACCACTCTCACACGATAGAGTGTATTTACTACAAGAGAAAATTGTCACCTTCAGTGAAAATGCTCAGGGCTTATTCACTAGGACTCTAGTTTTTAATGTTTGTTCTTCAAAGATGATTTTCTTTTGCTTACTCCACCAAATGTGAAAAGTAATGCCTCTCTCCCCAATTACTAACATCTATAGGAATCTGTGTGATGATGTCATTGAGTTTATTGTTCATCCCTTGCCTCTTAACTGGTGTCTCCTCTTCACTAGAATATCTAAACTAATAAAAGCGAAATAGTAAAATTAACCGTTTCTCCGGGATGCCCACCAGCCAATCAGAGCGACTGTATGCAAATTAACCCAGCCAACATGGCGGCCGCCACTCATGGACCTGAGTAAACGTTTAGGCAGCGTCCGTTGCAGCAGGAGCCAAAGCAAAACTGTTTTTGGCCCTTGGCGGGCAGGCTCCGAAACATGTTTCAATAATGTAACAATCATAGAATCCTCAGGAGCTGAAGGAGACAGCAGGCTTCGCCTGACTTACTAAGAGTAACGAAGTCTCATTATAGACGCTGCGCTGCGAAGTGAAGCAGAGGAGGTTTCGTTACCTGAGCCCACCTCGCCTTAAAGGAACAGTACATCAATTATAGAAGATAAACAAACTCCAGAACCTGAGTCCAGCCAGCCTTGCTGGGACGTTGGGTCAATGGGAGCTGTGGGCAGACTGAAAGCACCCCTCAGCCCATCACCCACGCTGACCACAACCCAATGGGGTGAGAGACATTCCTGGGGGGCTTGGCCAGACTGCACACAGCCATCAGCCCATCACCCAGGTTGGTCAGGCACGCCAGCAGGTGGACATCCCCAGAGGGGTCTCAGACTGTGAGAGGGCACAGACCGGGCTGAGGGACCTCCCGAGTGCACAGAGCGGCTGCAGGGCAGAACAGTGCAGGACCCAGGACCCGTGAGTGGGAAAGAGGCGGCAGGATTGGCAGCCTGCTTGGCGGCTGCCCAGGCCCTTTGAGGGGCACCAGGGAGTGGGAAAGAGGTGGTGGGAGGGTCAGCAGCCTGCTTGGTGGCTTCCCAGGCCCCTTGGGAGGCACTGGGGAGCTGGGGGCCTGCTTGGCGGCTCCTCAGACCCTTTCCGGGGATCAGGGAGCAGGAAAGGGCTGGCCTGACCACGAGGTGGGGTTTTCCCTGCTTTCTGGTGGCTGGAGGAAGATGGGCAGTAGGCAAGCTTGGGAGGCAGGCAGCTCCCAGCCCTGGCCACAGCTCAAAAAAGAGAACAACATGCAGGGGAGGGCAAGAGTCTGAGAGATCAACATAGAGGGGGTGCCTGCTCCAAGCCTCGAGAGTGTGCCTGGGGGCAGGCCCCCGGCAGGTAGACACACACAGGAGGACTGCTCTGAGCCTCAGATGCGGCTGGGGGTAGGTTCCCAGTGGTCACACACACACACAAAAGGCGCCTGGCATACTGGGGCCATCATAGGACATCCACTGAAGGGTTCCAGACTGTGAGAGGGGGCAGGCTGGGCTGAGGGACCTCCAGCCTTCCCCTCGTGCATGAATTTCGTGCACCGGGCCCCTAATATATATTCTCTATGGCAAAGAAATGATCCCTTTCTCAGTGAATGCCTCTGTGCCTACTATCCAAAGAAAACACTGTCAGCCCTGACCCTCTCTCCTTCACCAACATATCAAAACAATCACCAAATATCCTTCTGATGCCTCCAAAAGTCCTCTGAATCTCTCTGCTGCTTTCTCCTTTTCTACTGCATTACCCCAGCCAAGGACACTATCTCTCAACTTGAGGTAAATGGCCTCCAGACCATCTCATTCCAGGTCTCTCTGCAAACTACAGCCAACTTGATTTCATTAGAATTCAAACCCTATTGTGCTAAACTCTTTCAATCCCGATTTCTAATTGCCCTCGGTATAAAGTCTAAACTCCACATGGCTTCAAAGAATCTTAAGAATTTGGACCTGCCTGATTTTCCAGTTTCCTTTCTGCCACTGCTTTCTGCTCCAGGCCGACTGATCTTTTATTTTCACTTTTGGGTCTCTTTTGAACTTCATCAATACTTTCCCTAAGTCAGAGTTTCTCAAACTTGGCACTACTGACATTTTGGGTCAGGTAATTCTTTGTTGTGGAGGCTCTCCTGTGCATTGTATGATATCAGACAGTGTTTATCAACATCATTTGCTTCTATTCACCTCATACCTGTAGCACCTACCCCCAGGCAACCAAAATGTCTTCAGATCTTTTCAAATGCCATGTGGCAGCAGGAAAGGGGGCTTCATCTCACATTGAGAATCACTGCCTTAGGTTAACTAACCCAATCCATGATTTTATAAACCAAACTAGTGGCCCGGTGCATGAAATTCGTGCATGGGGGGGGGGGGTGCAGAAGGGGGCGTCTCTCAGCCCGACCTGCACCCTCTCTAATCTGGGACATCCCTCTCAAAATGTGGTATTGCTGGCTCCTAACTGCTCACCTCCCTGCCTGTCTGATTGCCCCTAATATTTCTGCCTGCCAGCCTGATTACCCACAATTTCCCTCCTCAGCTGGGTCGGCCTCCTCCACACCACATGGAGCTGTGGGACCCCCAGGCCTCACCATGCAGAGCAGCCACCAGGCCCCACCTCCACTGTTCATTGCCATCTTGTGGTGGCCATCTTATGATGATGTCACACACAAGGGCCACTTAGGCTTTTATTAGTATAGATATGACCAAAGTTTTAAAAGATAGATCTCTTTTGTCCTTCCTTCACCCTCCCTCCTTTTCCTTCTCTTCCCTTTCTCTCCCTCTTCCTTTCCGTCTCCCTCTCTCCCTTCCCTCCTTCTTCTCTCACTGCAGTCCAGGGGTAAAGTCATCCAGTGCTGCTATGATGACTCCAAGATTATTGGGAACCCAGTTTCCTTTTGGGCTTTATCAAACTAAAAGTGCTTCCTTCAGCCACATGGCCCAAGATGGTTCACCACCACTGTGTCCACATTCTAGCCAACAGAAGATAAAAACCAGAAGCAAGGGACTCCCTTCCTTTCAAAGGTATAATCTAATGCATGAATCACTTCTAATAGCTTTAAAGGAGGCTGGGACATATAAAAATCAAGTTTCCATTGCAAAAGAGAAACAGAGAAAGAAAAGAAAAAGGAAGGAAGGGAGGAAGGGAGGAAGGGAGGAAGGGAGGAAGGAAGGAAGGAAGGAAGGAAGGAAGGAAGGAAGGAAGGAAGGAAGGAAGGAAGGAAGGGGAAAATATAAATCAGGGAACAAATAGAGGGTTTTTCCACAACCTGTCCCTTTGACCACCGAAATACCCAAAGTACACCTTTCTTTTCTCAAGAAAAATATATTTCCCACTTGTCCAAGAAAATAACTGCAAAATTCCAGCCAGTTACTGCCCCCAAGTCAAAGTCCAAGATCCCTGAGAAATGTTTTCTCCATAAACTTTGCATGTTGCTTTTCCTGAGCAGGAAACCAGGAAGTGAAAGGAAAGTAGTATGTCCCCATCGCTGTGTATATATACACATACATGCTCCCCAATTCAACACCCAGTGCTGTCATAGGAACAGGCTGTTATTTTACAAAATAATAAATAGAACTTTCTTCTGAAAGAGGGAAGAAAGAAAATGCACAGTAACCTCTGACCCACGGGATTTATCAGTTGTCGCTGGGCAGAAACAGGGCAGCATTCCACCCTGACAGGGGTGTAGTGCCTACCCTGAAAAGCCCATCTGGCAGCCTCTGGTTTCTGCACCGCTATTTTTACTGCAAGGTGTTTCTTTGTTCTTATTCTTTGTAGCCACATCAAAAGTAGGAAAGAAAGGGAAGTGTGCCTTTCCTAGGCGCTATACGTCCGAAACTTGTTTTCTTCTAGTGAAGGTTTTGGTTGCTGAGGGTTGATTTAGAGCTAAAATAATCACAGGTTTTGCTAAGTCAGGCTTGTTGGTTTTTGCTTATAGTTGATTAAAAAGATTGCAAAAAGTCTTGAACCCGAAGACTTTTACTTATTATCAAACGTTTTTCCTTCCAATCTCCCTCTCCTTCAACTTAATTGTAACTTCCTTTAGAACTTGAAAGAATAGGTTTCAGAACAGAGGCAGCCTATCGAATCTCACCCTTGTTACTGACTGACAGAAATACAGAACAGGAGAAAATCTTATGATCACAGCCTTACCTGTGGCCATAAGTTTTTCTGAAACTCTCTCCTCAGAGCCACACCTCTACAACGGTTTCAATTTGGGGTGAGATGTAGTCAGTGTTTTCAGCTCTGCAAAGCCCAAATTCCGGACTCTCATTCAACACAGATCATGAGGTGCTTGAGAATGTGTTCTCCATCTTCACCAGCAGCTATTACCGAGTGTGACTCTTAGCAAATGTTTAGTAACTGCTTTTCAGTAAGCCGAATTTCAGTACCCAGCACATGTGCGACTACACAAAGCCCGTGAAAGAAAGCCAAGTGGGAGGCAGGCTTGGAGTAGGGTTTCTAAAGGAGCGCTCACTATGGCTGTGATTGCTGCAAATACCCTGTGGACGAGTAGGATTTATGCAGAGGTCTCCACACCATGGGCCTTTTTTTTTAAAACTTTTGTTATGTCATTTAATCTCCAGATAAATTCCATGAGATAAATGACAAAACTAAATGTCAAAGCTTCCTTCTGCTAAAAATAAAAAAAAATAAAAATTTAACTCAGTAAATTTAAAGATCTCACTGGCCTCATTCCTCAGTTCATGAATTGGGCAGCATTGAATCTAGCAGATCAAAAAGAGCTCAGAAGGGATGTATATGATGAGAAATGCTTATACACAGAGGAGAGCAGCACCAATAAAGTTATACGAGGCCAAAAAAACAGGTTGGCAATTTTCTTTTAGGGGATGGTAGGGACTTACCAGGCAGATTACTTAACGAGAGGTGAACAGGATTTTCAGGGTGGTCTGGTTTAGATTCCATTTCTGAGAGAGCTGAGACAACTTAATCAAGTTGTCTTCTTGTGGCGATATGGGGCTTAGCCTAAGCGACTCCATTTGGGGCCAGTTGTCTTATTTTTAGTATTTCCCACTGGTGCACAGTTAGTAAGAGGCAAAACTTGGATCGAAACCCATATCTTCCAAATTTGAGACTCTTTGATCTCATTCTCTTAGAAGTGTCGCGTGTCATTTAGACTGGCCAAGAAGAAGTGAGGGAGAGCATTCTAACTGAGGACAGGCAGGAGCAAATGGGGCAGAAGGGAGAAGCATGCCTGGAAGAGAATCATGGCCTGGGTAGGGAGGTTTTGTACCAAAAAGAAAAAAAATAATGAGAGATTAAATGGCAAAGAACCTGACGTCAAAAAGTATTTCCAGTAGTTTGATGACTAATGATTCTTGAAGGAGCCTCCATTTTGCTGAATTGCAATACAAACCACATTGTTATAACAAACCTTTATTTTATGAAGAGATATTTTAAAGCTTGCTCTCTTATAAGAGAACTAGGGGCCCAGTGCACAAAAATTTGTGCACTCAGGGAGGTCCCTCAGCCCAGTCTGTGCCCTCTTCCAGTCTGGGACTCCTCGGGGGATGTACACTTACTGGCGTGCCTGGCCAGCCTGGGTGAGGGGCTGAGGGCTGTTTTCAGGCTGCCCACAGCCCCTTCTGGGTTCAGGTCCCTAACTGGGGTGCCTGGCCAGCCTGAGTGAGGGGATGAGGGCCATTTCAGGTTGCCCACAGCTCCCATTGACCCAACATCCCAGAGAGGCTGGCTGGAATCAGGTTTCTGGGGTTTATTTATCTTCTATAATTGAAACTTTATTACCTTGGGCAGAGGTCTAGGCAGGTTATGAAGCCTCCTGTTTGCTTCAGCTCTGTGGCTTTTATAATTGAAACATTGTTGCTGTGAGCAGAGGCCCTGCCAGCCCAGGCAGGCAGTTGCAACAGAAGCCTCCTGTTTGCTCTAGCTCTGTGGCTGCTGGCCTCCATCTTGGCTGGGTTAATTTGCATATAGCCACTCTGATTGGCTGGTGGGCATGGCTTGGCTGGTGCGCGTGGATTAGATGTCTTAGAGTTATGGTTAATTTGCATATTACTCTTTTATTAGAGTAGATTATTGTTTAATTATATGCAATAATGATATATTTATTACACTAAAGAAAAAAATTTAAATTTTTTTTCTTTTACAAATATAATCCATATTGCTTAACATTTATTACTTCATTCATTTTATTGCTACGTCATAAATAACAATGGAGTAAATTATGTGAGTTGTTTTTTCCTGGAAAATTTACTTAAGTAAAACTTTTTTCATTCTTGGAAGATGGAATTATGTAGGGTTTTTTTCTCTGAATGCTGTTATCTAACATAAGCAGTATAAAAGATGCACAAATGAGTTATCACCATACCCATTTTAGCATGCTGGCTTCATTATTAGTACATTCATTATCATAGAGGAGTTTCAAAAGAAAAATGAGGCTATCTGAGGGTCATTTAATGAGATAAATGGATCTTGGCAATTAGATTCTTTTGGAAAGATAATGTATTTGCCAGACGTATTTAGGCAAGTTTATTTAATAAATATCCCCAGGAGAGTTAGTTCCTCTTGGTTTTAATTGTAATGGGTTTCTATACATATCCTGAGGATATTAGGGAATTTCCTGTTCTGTTAATGGGCTGCTCCAAATTTTCTCTTAGTTTCAGAAATGACAGAGATCTCATCCCAGCCTTAATGACTATTTAAAGAATACTGACTGGAGTAGGTGATTAGCAACAGGAAGTAAGGTTTACATAATTGAAATTTATCTTGGGTCAAAGAGACAGAAGGGAGAGAGGAAAGGTTGCAAGGTCTAACCTTTTCTTACTTGCTCTTGGATGTGAAAGACAAAATAAGAGATATTTTTGCTCTTAAATCAGTGCTATTATCTGACTCAGTTGAATCTCCCTTTTAGACTGTAGGTGTTTTTTTTTTTTAATATTAGCTCTTATAGGCAAAGTGATTTTATCATGCATTCAAAGTGAACAAGTTACCATAAACCAGTAAAAGTTCTGTAATTTATAACATGGATGAAAGAATGTATTAGTGTTGTCATCAGTGAAACAATCTGATTAATCAAGAACACATGAGCACATGTGCTTTTCAAAGGAACACCAATTGTTAACAAAATAATATATAAAATAAACAAGTGTGCTTTGGTTTTTATATACACATATTTCATATTTATAAGTCAACTTGCACAGCTAAATTTTGACCAATGTAGTGACAACAATTTATATGTTCTAAAAATAAAAAATAAATTTTAAGAAACTAATAAAGTATATTATAAATGTAGATGGTTAATCTTGAGAATAAGTTCAGACTAGAATTAAATCAAATTCAGAAAAGGACATGCATGTCAAATTATTTGATGCACTTTTAAGCCTTAAAAATGTGAATTAAATATTTTAAATCTTGTTGAGGTTCAAGCAGACACTTATAAATAGACAAAGTAATCCATGAGGAATCAACATAACTTTAATTCCTCAAACTTAATCATACTGATCCTTCAGTGATCATTCTGGCAAGATAAGACACAGCACACAAAATTTCTCTGGCAATTGAAGTAATAAAAAGAGCAATTTGAGAGGTTTTCTTATGTGCTGCCATTGAGATTATTTTTAGGGAAAGTACAGGCTAAAAGGACTAGGTGAGATTCTCCCAGAAAAATGCATACATTGAGGTGGAAAATTGCAAGCAGCCTGGAGTATGAAAAAAGTAAAAGCTCAGGTATGTCAGACTTTTTCTTTTTTTAATTTTCTTTTCTTGTTTTTATTGTTGACACTATTACAGATGTCCCTATAACCTCCCTTTGCCCACCTCCACCCAGCCCTCACCCCTTCCCTTCCCTCTGGCCATCACCACATATTGTCAGTGTCTCTGCAGAGATAAGACAATAACAAAAGCAAATGTGTACAAAAGTGCTTACAAGTCCTGACATATAATAGACATTTAAAAATATAAATGATATTTTGTTTTTAACCAAATGAAACATGAAGAACATCTAATCTAATAAAAGAGTAACGTGCAAATTGACCCTCACTCTGTTACACCTAAGCCACACCCACCAGCCAATCAGAGCAGCTGTATGCAAATTACCCCAGCCAAGATGGCGGCCAGCAGCCATGGAACTAGAGCAAACAAGAGGCTTCCACTGTACCAGCAATGGAGGAAACTGCTGGTCTAGGCGGGCTGGGCCTCTGCTCAAGGCAACAATGTTTCAATTACAGAAGATAAATAAACCCCAGAATCCTGATTCCAGCCAGCCTTGCTGAGACATTGGGTCAATGGAACTGTGGCCAGCCTGCAAACCACCCTCAGCTCCTCACCCAGGCTGGCCAGGCACCCCAGTAGGAACCTGAATCCTGAAGACACTGTGAGCAGCCTGAAAATGGTCCTCAGCCCCTCACCCAGGCTGGCCACACCCCCATGGGGTGAGGGTCTCCACTGGGGGGCTTGGCCAGCCTGCAAACAGCCATCAGCCCCTCACCCAGGCTGGCCAGGCACACCAGCAGGTGGACATCCCCCGAGGGGTCCCAGACTGCGAGAGGGCATAGGCCAGGCTGAGGGACCACCCCCCCCAGTGTACAAATTTTTGTGCACCAGTCCCCTAGTTTTCTTATAATATTGATGCTGTTATAATATTCTGCTTGTTATTTAACAAGCCAGGAGAAAAGGGAAGACTAGATAATATAGATGTGCCATTTATACAGCTTAGCTAATTTAGCATTCTCCAAGTCTGTTCCCTGCAGATTGATTGGGAAGGGTCAGGACAAAGGCTATTTGGACACCAGCCTGATAAGGTCTGAGTGACCTGAGAAGGTGCTTACCTGTCTGTCAGTTACAGTGGCCAGAATAGGCATGGGAACTGCAAGGACCAAAACCTGAATATTTAAACTTCTGAACAAAGGAGCCACTCTCTTGTTTTATACTCCCTTGACTCTTGATTCTCCTGCTTGCCTGTGTACCTAGGAGTCCTGTTACATGGGGCACACTCCCCTGCATTGGCCCATGTGGCTCCTGGCCATGTGGGACCCATACAATTAACTGACTGACTTTAGCTTAATTGCTGAACTGGACCTGCAACATAGAAAGGAAACTCTGGACACTGGCCTTGCTTTTGGCTCTCCTGGAGCTTCAGCTGCACCTTTTCCAGGACTGGGTTAAGGGACAGGGGACTTTGCAAGCAGAGGAATGTAGCTCCATGCCAATAAAGCCTTTAACCACATCTCATTCTCCTGTGCAAATCTTAAAAAATTCATTTTCTAAAGATATCATAATAACCCCACTCCCACGAGTGAGGGAGGAATTTGATTCTCCTGAAAAAATACAATTGGATGACAAAACCAAAGTGACATTGTGGCAATCAGAGAACACAAATTAATATTTGTTCCCTCTTTTTAATAATGAAGATGAAAACATTTTAAAATTTAAGGTTTATTTTTGTATAATGAGGGCTCACTACTGGTTATAAAGTTATTATTATCTAATCTGATAAAAGAGTAATATGCAATTTGACCTCACTCCGTTACACCCACAAGCCACACCCACAAGCCACATCCACCAACCAATCTGGAGAAAATATGCAAATTAACCCAACAAAGATGGCGGAGGCCAGAGCTGAGATACTTGCATTGCAGCCACAGCTACCATGCAAGCATTCCGGCTCTGGCTACTCCAGGCCTGTTGGAGACTCAGAAAGCAGGGGAGACAGAGAAGACCGGCTTCACTGCCTGAGGCTAGCTTCTGCCGGGAGATGAAGAAGCTGCCTGTCTCTGATTGCAGGCATGGGAGAAACCGCCTGCGTGTGATCACAGGTGCGGGGAGAAGCTACCTGTGTGTGATCTCAGGCTCAGGAGAGAAGCCACCTGCATGTAATCACAGGCCTCAGTGGAGAAGCCACCTGCCCATGATTGCAGGCCACCCACAGAGAAGCTACCTGTTGGTGGTCACAGGTGGCTTCTCCCCTGTGCCTGCAATCAGGGACAGGCAGTTTCTCCCCTGCGCCTAGAATCACAGACAGGCGGCTTCTCCCCCTCCGCCTGTGATCACGGACAGTATCAGGCCTAAGCCAGAAGGTGAACATCCCCCCAAGGGGTCCCAGACTGCGAGAGGGCACAGGCCAGGCTGAGGAACACCACCCGCCAGTGCACAAATTTTTGTGCACCAGGCCCCTAGTATATCATAAAATGTGATCAATAAAAATAGCCAAAATGTTTATTTAGTGCTGTCTCTTGTTTTGATTTAAAGGTCATAATATGAGTTGTGTTTTCAATAATGTGTCTCTTAATCCATCTTAACTCACTAGAAATGCAGTGATTGAAAATTCTGATGTAAATGGCCTATAGTTTCTCACCTTTCATTTATCATACTATGGCATCATTTTTCATGTTTCTGTAAGAACTCATGCCCTATCAAAAACTCTGGAGGATGTATTAGGCACAGAATATTCTTTATAGATCATGAATGTTTAATATAGCTATAAACTTCCCTCTAAACACTGCTTTAGTTGCATGCCACAAATGTTTGTGTGTCTTCATTTCTACTCATATCCAAGTATTTTCAGTTTTCCCTTGTGATGTCTTCTTTGATCCACTGGTTATTCAGGGGTATATTATTTAGTTCCCACATACATTATTTGTTAAATTTTTCAAGTTATGTTCTTATTGATTTATTTCTAATTTCATTTCATTATAGTCAGAGAACATATTTTGCATGATTCCAATCCTTTTGAATTTATTGAAGTTTGTTTGTGGCCTAGCATGTGGCAAATCATGGACAATGATCCATGTGTACATGAGAATAATGCATATTCTATTGTTGGGTAGAGTGTTCTACAGATATCTATTATGTAGAGTTACTTCATAGTGATGTATAAGCCTTCTATTTCCCTGTTGATCTTCTGCCTGGTTCCATCCATTATTGAAGTTTCCAGTTACGACTTTTGACTTTTGCCTTGGCTGCCCACCCACCCTTGTCTCAGAACTATCATATTCAAACAATTTACATAATTACAGTGGTATGGGGCTTCTAGTGGCCATGTTTGTACAATGTTACTGGATCCTACTTACCATCCATAGGTTAAGATAGATTAGGAGTGAGCATCCAAACTCAAACTGACCCAAACAATTAGCTCCTTTCCTAAGGAAATCAGAAATTGTACTAGGGAATTATCAAATTATTATATAATAAATTATGAAAAATTATTATTTTTCAATGAAATAAATAATGGCTTTTACAAGAAAACAGGAAATTAAAAACTGGTCTTATCAGATTTATCAGATACAGAAAGAAAGGATAAGCAAATACACATAAAAGATTTTAATGGTTTTTTTTTAGCCCTCTATTCTCCAACTCAGCCTATTCTTATGGCCTTGCTAGAACTCTGACCTTAGATCACCTCTGTAGCTTCACAATAAATGTCCCATTTTTAGTTATACTTATCTCAAGAAGTTTCTCTTTATTTCTATCAATAAACATATGGTGGATATATTCTTCTATAGTATTGAACATTTCAGCAGGTAAAATAATATTCAGGCCAAATTGATAATATCATCTAGGCCTAACATTCCAAAAAGAATGTCAATCGTGGAAATAGAAGAAATTTTTTTAATAAAAACTTCCAGCAAAAAATTTAAAGTTAACTTTTAATAATCAAGGATAAAGGCATGCAAATATATACATGTAAACTATATTCACATTGTATACAATAGCACAGAATGTCAAAAAATCAGAAATTACATATTCAATATTATAGTATTCATTATATGCTATAACTTACCTGATACTCATATAATAAAATATCTATACTGTGATAAAATTATTATGCAGATCTATCTAAATATGAAAGAATTTCTGTGAATTATTAAAGGAAAGAGTACAAGTAATTTGTAAATGTCCTACTTTTAACAAATAAGTCTATGTTTGTGTGTTTGCACATGTATGTGTGTGAGTGTATGTATAAATTTAAAAGTATTAGCTGGATATACAGTGATTTGTTAACAATTATTATTTCTTGGTTTGTGAGCTGAAGGTAAATTTTTGCTAATTTTTAAAATTGTATTGTTCATATTATTTATAAACACATCTAATCTAATAAAAGAGTAATATGCAAATTAACCCTCACTCCATTACACCCACAAACCACACCCAAAAGCCATCCCCACCAACCAATCAGGAACAAATATGCAAATTAATTCAACTAAGATGATGGTAGCCACAGAGCTGGAGTTGTCCCAGGCAATGGAGGAAGCCAGAGCCCTGCAGGTCCTAAGCTCTACTCAAGGCTACAAAGTTTCAATTATAGAAGATAAACAAACCCCAGATACCTGCCGGGCTGGGACCTTGGGTTTCCAGGGACAACCCAGGCTTCGAGGGAGGGACCAAGGCAACAAAGTTTCAATTATAGAAGTTAAATAAATCCCAGATACCTGCTTTGAGCCAGGCACCCCAGTAGGGACCCGAACCCTGAAGGGGCTCTGGCCAGCTTGAAAATGTCCTTCAGCCCCTCACCCAGGCTGGCCACACCCGCATGTGGTGAGGGTCCCCACTGGGGGGCTTGGCCAGCCTGAAAACAGCCATCGACCCCTCACCCAGGCTGGCCAGGCATGCCAGCAGGTGAACATCCCCTGAGGGGTCCCAGACTGTGAGAGGTCACAGGCTGGGTGAGGGATCCGTTCCCCCCCCCCCTGAAGTGCACAAAATTTTGTGCACTGGGCCTCTAGGATCTATACTAATATAAAGGTAATATGCTAATTATACTGGATAGACTGGATGTCCTTCCAGACAAAGCCACAGTAGCAGGGGCTGAGGCAGAGGCAGTTAGGGCTATTAGGTAGGCAGGCAGAGCAGTTAGGGTTAAGGACGATCAGGATGGTAGGGGAGAGCAGTTAGGGGAGATCAGGTAGGCAGGTAGGCAGAGGTGGTTAGGGGCGATCAGGCAGTGAGGTGAGCAGTTAGGAGCCATATGTTCCAGATTACAAGAGGGATGTCCCAGATTGGAGAGGGTGCAGGCTGGGCTGAGGGGACCCCTCACCCCATGCATAAATTTTGTGCACTGGGCCTCTAGTAATAAATACTTACAAAAAGTAATGCTTTTAAAAAATATATATGTTTTTATTGATTTCAGAGAGAGAGGAAGTGTGAGATAGAAACATCAATGATGAGAGAGAATCATTGATGGGTTGCCTCTTGTACCACCTCCAATGAGGGACCAAGCCCACAACCCAGGTGTGTGCCATAATAGGCAAAGCTATTTTCAATTTAAGAAAAAATAAAGAGTCAGAGAGACAAAATGGTGGCAGTATAGATGGACATGTCCCGTGCCTTGTCCCAGATCAGATAGGGCGAGCAGCTGAAACAAGTAACATCCAGCCAGAATTGGCAAAGGAAATTCAGCTGGGAGATGGTTTGCAGCCAGGAAAGGCAGAGAACTCCTGGAGAAAGGTAAAATCAAGGCTCTGGGAAGGATAATTTCCAGACCTCTGAGCCCTGAGGATCAGAGGGAATCCACATGGCACCAGCTTGAGCTGCATCCTTTGGGACACTCAGTGGAAAGAAGGTTCACAGAACTGCTGGATGGCAGGGGATTCTAGATCTGGGTCCACAGTCAGTAAAGGCTGAAGAGTGCTGGAAGGAGAGGAGCGTGTAGAGGTGTAGCCTCTCCGACCTCTGTGGCTTGTGCCTTTTTTCATTGAACCTAGTGCATAAGACCTACATACAGACACTTACCCATGGCTGGAGTGTGGGAGAAGGTGTGGAATTGAGAAATCTGGGGAGAGAGGGGGCGTCCAGGAGAAGTGGCGGTGAGTTTGGTGCTGAGTCATCCCTGAACCTGAAACCTGGGCAGACATTTTTCCCTGAAGAGATAGTCCCTTCCTTCAGTATTCAGGCAACTAATACAACCACACCCAGATTCACCCTGAATGGTAGAAAGAATAAAAAAAAAAACCTAAAAAAACAAACAAACAAACTAAATCATCCTTGAGGGTCCAAAGGGACTTGTCTAAAGAAAGACTTTCAGTCCTAGCAATTGGAACCTGAGAAACACTACAGTACAGAAGACTGGGATCTTAAGCCAGCTAAAGGAACACTTCACTTTTTCATTTTTATTTTTTATTTTTTTTATTACTTTGTTTCCTTTTTTTTCATTTTTCTTTGTCTTCTTGTTTTTGTTTGTTGCTTTATTTTCTATTTCTTTTCACATTATTGTTCCATCACTCTATTTTGTTGTATTTTTATTTGCTATTTTTATACCATTTTTGAAATCAAATTTTTTGTAAATTTATTATTTTTTCTTGTTATCTTTCCTCTCACCCACACATCTCCTTTCTACTTCCTCTATACTGAACTGAGATCCTCCCCATATTCATCCAATTCCTAACCTTATCTTCTATATATAAAATGAGCATCTACAGATTGTGCCCCCACCCTCTTTGCTGAGGGGTTGGTATTTGTATTTTCTTAGCTTATTTTGTTTGTTTATCTATTGGTTCTGTGGTGTTTTCCCCCATATACATTCTCTTTTTTCTTTTCTCTCTTATCTTTCTCTCTCTCTGATATCATTTATGCTCTCTATTCTCAGCCCTAATTCTCTTTTCTCAGGTGGTCACTTACAGTGGAGTTATTATTGTCATGAGTACATTCATGCTTTGTTCCCTTTGTGTTGTGTCTTGTCCAGGTGAATTTTATTCTGTCTGGCCAGGTGCTAGATAGTGAGCCTCAATACCAGACACCTGGAGAGGAAACTCCATCCATGAACAGGTCAATAACACCCCAGACCCAACTACAGAGGCAGGAAGAAGATGGGAGGGAGAGAGCATGAGTCAGTGAAGGACCAAAAGAGGAGTGTGTGGTTATGTGGTGTGTGTGTGTGTGTGTGTGTGTGTGTGTGTGTGTGTGTGTGTGTGTGAATGAGGCACAGATATATCCTGCAGGATCTTTGGGGTCAAGCTAAACAGGTTTGCCTCTGCTACTATTGTAAGCAGTTCCAGAAGACCAACTCATCCTCAGAGGCCTAGCATTTTTAAGGGTAGAGTTGCTCTAACTGGGAGCCAGGCCTCATCCCCACGCAGAGTGCCCTCAGATAACACATGAAACTCTACAGACAACCCTGCCAGGGATCTGCTACCTCAGACCGTGGTCCCACGGTCAACAAGTCTCCAGGCACCCTGGGCACAGGCTCCTGTGAGTTCTGAAGCATGCTCCCCTCTGACTGGCCTAATACCTTAGCCAAGGGCACTGCAACTATGCAAGCAGCAGACACATTAGCAGCCCACTCCTGTGAGCTGCAGCCCTGCAAGCAGCCTGCCCCAGGCCTAAGAACAGAAGCCTCATGTGGCCTGCCCCTGTCCAAGGAGCAGCAGCTCTGTGAGTCCAAGGAGCAGCAATCAGGTGATCATCCTGCCCCCATATGAGGAGTGGTAACGGTGTGAGCAGCCCACACTCATATGAGGAATAGCAGCCTGCCCCCATTCAAGGAGCAGCAGGGGTCTAAGCAGACTTCCCTAGTCCGAGGAGCAGCAGCCACAGGAGCAGACCACCCATGTCCAAAAAGCAGCAGTCCTGTGCAGTCCACACTGGTCCGAGGAGCAGCAGACTCACACTGCCTGCACCTGTCCGACAAGCAGCAGTTGGGTGAGTGGCCTGCCCCCATCCGAGGAGCAGCAGCCATGCAAGCAGCTCATCCCCCATCTGAGGAGCAGCAACTGTGAGAGCAGCCTGCACTTGTATGAGGAGCAGTAACCTTGTAAGTAACCTGCCCCTGTCCAAAGAGTGGCAGCCTCATGAGCAGCCCGCCCATCTGACAAACAGAAGTAGCATGCAGCCAGCCCCAATCCAAAGAGTAGCAGCCACATGAACAGTCTGCTCCTGTCCAAGGAGCAGTAGCTGTGCTCAGCCTGCCCCCATCTGAAGATCAGCAGCCTTGTGATCAGCCCACCCCAGTCCAAGGAACAGCAGCTGTGCAAGCCAGAGGAGACACCACTGCTGTGAACAGCACCCACCAGAGGAGCTGCTGCCAACTGAGGAGCAGCCACTTCCACAACCACTTAAGGAGCAACTGCAGCGTAAGGAACCATTGGGACTCAAGGAGCAGCCCCTGCATGACTCAACATCTAGATCAGTTGATGAGACCAAAAATGGGTAGACAAGGAAACCCCCAAAGGAAAGAAAAGGAATCACCAGAAAAGCAGCTAAGTGAAACAGAGGCATGCAATATGTCAGAAAAAGAATCTAAACTAATAAAAGCGAAATAGTAAAATTAACCGTTTTTCCGGGATGCCCAACAGCCAATCAGAGCGACTGTATGCAAATCAGCCCAGCCAACATGGCAGCTGCCACTCATGGAGTAAAGGGCAGCGTCCATTGCAGCAGGAGCGAAAGGGAAACTGCCTGCGCAATGGCTCGCTTAGCCTGCCCCAGAGCAAAACAGAAGAAAACATTTTGCAACAATGTGTAAATCATAGAATCCTCGGAGCTGAAGCCGGGCCTGAGTCTAAGATAACAACATTGTGTCATTATAGAAGCCGCGAGGTGAGGCAGAGAGGAGGCTTCGCGGCTTAAAGGAACAGCATCAATTATAGAAGATAAACAAAACCCAGGACTTAAAGGAACAGCACCAATTATAGAAGATAAACAAACCCCAGGCCTTAAAGGAACAGCACCAATTATAGAAGATAAACAAACCCCAGAACCTGCATCCAGCCAGCCTTGCTGGGACGATGGGTCAATGGGAGCTGCGGGCAGCCTTAAAGCCCGTCACCCAGGATGGCCACAACCCAATGGGGTGAGGGACGTTCCTGGGGGGCTTGGCCAGCCGGGAGACAGCCATCAGCCCTCACCCAGCCTCGTCAGACATGCCAGCAGGTGGACATCCCCCGAGGGGTCCCAGACTGTGAGAGGGCACAGGCGGGGCTGAGGGACCTCCCAAGTGCACAGAGCGGCTGCAGGGCAGAACAGCACAAGACCCAGGACCCGTGAGTGGGAAACAGGCGGCAGGGTTGGAGGGCACCGGGAAGCGGGTAAGAGGCGTCAGGGGGTCGGTGGCCTGCTTGGTGGGCTTCCCAGGCCCTTTGCGGGGCAT
>PVJC01026742.1:0-23741 GCA_004026665.1 Murina feae
GGAAATATATTGAAACAATCTATATGGAGTGGTTGCCATTAGTTCTTTTCCAACTACTTAAAAAATATTCTGATACCTACACGTTTTCCTTCACTGGAGAGTTGAAGACTCTTCTCATTTTTTTCTAAAGAATTTAAACAGCATGGAAGAAATTTTCTACTAATGTGAATTAAAAATGGTCTTTAAATTAAAAGAAGCAATTTCTCACTTACCCCACAGTGAGGACCCAGTCAACAAGTCACAGCAGTTCTAATTGGCTTTTTATGCTTCACTCTAAAATTTTGGACAAGCCAAACTAAAAAGTAAAGTTAAATAACAAAGACATTCATTTTCAGACATGCGAAGCCTCAAAAACACTCTTTCTCACAAAACTCCAGGAGGTTTTACTCCACTGAAACCGAGGAGTAGACCAAAGGAAGAGGAAGACCTGGGATCCATTGAGTAGACCTTCCAAGAGTAGAGAAAGTGTGTTCCATAAGTATGTTGGTGCAGAAGACTTAGCAAGTAAATATTACAGACTATTTCTCTAAGGAAGACTATAGCTGAAAACTCTCCAAGTAAGAAATGGGATTGATAGATTATCTAACGTAAATTGAAAGTGGCATTCACATAAGTTTTATATTGCTGTTGAGTAATTGGACATCAAACTAGAAATGGGGGTGGGAGATGGCTCCAAACAACAACCCTTCTTTTCACAGCAGATGTTTTTTGGGGGCACCTTTCTCAGTTCAGGTGCTCTGGATGGCCATCCAGCTTGGGTCTAGACCCCATTATTCTCAGTGGGACCCGCCCACAGCTAAAATATCCCTCTGGAATGGCAGCTCCTGCCTGTGGATCCCAGCCAGCTCTTCTGCGCCTCCATCCTACCAGTCTCTATGAGCTCTCCACTTTCCATGCTTGATTTACAGGTCTCTCCAGCTAGTCTTCAGTTGATTATTCAAGATCATTTTTTTATATTTTAGTTGTAATTCCAGTTTGGTCCTGGGAAAGTGTCAGTGTTGCTTCCACTTACTCCTCCACCATTTGGAACTTGATGCTTGTCTGTTGACTTTGATTATGACTTTATATTTCCAAACAGAGTGTTTTGATTTCACAAAATGAACTTTATGAATTGTTCATTTATTGTTTCTAGATTTATATTCATACTTTGATTTCTGTGTTCCTTGGTTAAAAGTCAATTTATATTCTTTTCAGGCTATGTTTTTTTTTTTATTCCTCTTATTATTTAATTTTTAATTCTTTTTTTTAATATTTTTTATTGATTTTCCACAGAGAGGAAGAGAGAGGGATAGAGAGTCAGAAACATCGATGAGAGAGAAACATCGATCAGCTGCCTCCTGCACACTCCCCACTGGGGATGTGCCCGCAACCAAGGCACATGCCCCTGACAAGAATCGAACCTAGGACCCTTGAGTCCGCAGGCTGACCCTCTATCCACTGAGCCAAACCGGTTAGGGCTAATTTTTTAATTCTTTATTGTTGTAAAATATTTGCCTTTTAAAAAGTTCATCCTGTACTACCAGATATTTTTCCATCTAATCTAATAAAAGAGTAATTTGCAAATTGACCATCACTCCAAGAAACTTAAGCCACGCCCACCATCCAAGTCACGCCTCCAGCCAATCAGAGCAGCTGTATGCAAATTAACCGAGCTAAGATGGAGGCCGGCAGCCACAGAGCTAGAGTAAACAGGAGGCTTCCGTTGCAACTGCCTGACTAGACCAGTGGACCTCTGCTCAAGCAACAATGTTTCAATTATAGAAGCCACTGAGCTGAAGCAAACAGGGGCCTTCCTTTCCCTGCCTAGGCCTCCACTCAAGGTAACAAAGTTTCAATTATAGAAGATAAATAAACCCCAGAAACCTGATTTCAGCCAGCCTCACTAGGAAATGGGTCAATGAGAGCTGTGGACAGCCTAAAATGGCCCTCTGCTCCTCACTCAGCCTGGCCACACGCAATAGGGTGAGGGTCCCACTGTGGGTGCTTGGCCAGCCTGCAAACAGCCATCAGCCCCTCACCAGGCTGGCCAGGCACGCCAGCATGTGGACATCCCCCGAGGGGTCCCAGACTGTGAGAGGCCACAGGCCGGGCTGAGGGACCCCCACCTCAAGTGCACAATTTTTTGTGCACTGGGCCTCTACTAAATAAATAATCAGGTACCTGTAAACATGTTGATCCTTTCGGTGTAGCCTTTAAACTTTGTTGGTGGGATCAAAGCTAAATTTATTCTAAGGTTCTATGGTTTAATTATTACTTTCCCTCTATTCAAGACAATTCTAGTATTTTAATCACTGTCTATTGGTTTATGAGGTGTTTCTCCTGGCTACTAGGTACAGACATTTTTCATGCAAAGTGACCATTGCAACAGAGAGGGGAGAACTTATTCATGAACTCAACAGCATGTATTACTGTACTTCTCAACAGGGTTGATTGGTTCAGTGCACTGCTAAATGTCCATCCTATGTACAGTGGAGACTAGCAATGCTGAAATAATTTATTTTGCAGTGGGGAAACTGTTCTTGTAACTGATATCAGGTGGATTATATTAGATCAGGCACTGTTTCCCCTAGACTTTTCAGGGTTTAATATTTTTCCTAGCCTTGATTATTTGTCATATGTATTCCTTTATTAGCACTCAACTGAACATTTAAGTGGGACTCTGTGCAGATCTCTAGGTAACATTCTGGGGAACTCTCTTGTTCTTGCTGTGCCTTACAAGTTCTTTCTTACTGGATATCTTGGGCCCCAGCTCTGTCTGCACAACTTAGGAAATCCAGGAAGCTCTCTCTGTGTGTTGGCCATGGTATTTTCTCTATGTTGTAGGACGGAGCACTAGTAGAACTTTAGGTTTTCTGTCTCTCTAGAATGACCATTTTTACTGCCTGATGCTTTGTGTGCTATTATTTCATATATTTTGACTGTAAAAATAAAATTGCCTAATTATTGATGACATTTTTGTATAGATACAATAATTTATTATTTAATTTAGACACAAAAATTGTTATGTTCTGGCAATTTTGAAAGATTCATCTACATATCTCTCCCTCTGATTAATTTGTTACTAATCCTTTAATATTATAATATTTAAATCCATGATCATATAGCAAAATTATTGGCCAGTGTCCAAAAATATATACTATACATCTCTCTGGCCATTTATATATTCCTACTAAGTGACAACAATCTATATTGCTTTAATTCTTACTGGGAGGATATTCTTTACCATTATATTTAAGGACCATATCTGAAAGTGACTATATTATTTTGACAATCTAGTTCTGACTGGTACCAGAAAATTGGGCAAATCCATCTATGTCAGGCAGAATAATGGCCACCAAAGATAGCTACATGCTAATATCTGGAACCTTGGAATATTTTATTATGTTACATGGCAAGGGAGGCTTAAAGTGAAAGATAGAATTACATTCCCTAATCAGCTGACCTTCAGGGAAATAAATTATCTTAGATTGTCCAAGTTGGCTCAATGTGATAATGATAATAACAATCCTTTTAAGAGGAAAAAGTGAGGCAGGAAGGTCGACTTGAAGACACTATGCTGTTCTGGCTTTGAAGATGGAGGAAGGGGCTGTGAGTGAAGAAATTTAGGAGGTCTCTGGCACCTGGAAAAGGCAAAATAACACATTATTGCCTAGTTCCTCCAGAAGGAATGCAACCCTGCTGAGCACCTGGATTTCTACGTCAGTAATAAGCATTTGGGACTTTTGAACTCCAAATCTGTAAGATAACAAATTTGAGTTGCTTTATACCACTACGCAAATGGAAGCTAATACACTATTTTTTTCCCTTTGCTAACTGATCATAGCAAACATCCCATGAGATATAAGAATTAATTGAGGGAGAAATAGCAATGAAATATAAATGGTTACTGTAGAAATATGAAAAACTTGCTCATGCAATTTACTTGAGTTTTCACAACTATTCAGGTCTCCTCTCAAATATTCAACTTCTTTAAGAATGAGCACTGCTATTTTCACTGAAAATTATGATTTTGTGGGTTATTAAAGATCCAGTTAATAAAAAGCAAATCAAGGATCCTGGTTCTTTAGTATCCCATAGTTAATAATCAGTTCCTACCAATGTCCAATAGCATAACAAAAGATTTTCTCAAAGAATTATATTTAATTGCAAAAGAAGGATGTATTGTCCTCAGCACCCTGAGGTACTGTACTGCAGTCCCCTTCATGGGAATTTTCAGAACTCCATACAGCAAGCTACTTGCTATTTCACCAGAGCAGAAGAAGGAAGCATAACATAAACCACTGTAAAATATCTGGACTTTTTAAAGCCCAGCATTTATACCCAGCATCCTGGAATCTAGACAATAAATCTAGTTTTTTTCATCCTTGAGAAAGAGAAAACACTAGGAATTAGGTGGTAGATTTGACAGGTAAAGGGGTCTCATAAGAAACTCTACTTCTATAAACCTATATACTGTACTATATATTGAGAAAAATATTTCCCAGGCAATTTACAAAGCTCATTACATATTTTTCACTAAATTTGTTTTCCATAATAACCTTTTTACATGGTCACTAATACAATGAAGTAGTAAAGAATAGGACATGATACAACAGCAATAAAATTGTAGCTACATAGACAAAGAATGCTATTCGTTCATCTTTAAAAATATCTAAGCAAATTTTAGTTCCTTTGTGCTTTTGAACCAGCATCTGCACAATAAAAACAAATACACATATCTTCTGGCTTTGTAGACATTTTTCCAATTAGAAAACAAGTTTGTTAGATATTTTATAAATTACAGAAACTTTATATTAGAAAAATAATCAAAATATTCTGTAGAGGAAACAACTAAGTGGAAAAGGAAGTAAAAGTGAAGGGTAATCTCCTAGGATACAGTGTAGAGATTATACAAGGATAAACAATTCTTTGATATAACCTGGTATATTTTTGAGAATTAGAGTAATGATAATAAATTACATATTATGAGCAGGAGTATAATTTTACAAATGTATGCACTGCTTTTAAATTAGAGCCCTTTTGTTTTACCCAAATATTCTGTGTCTACATTTTATTTTCTAATTTTAATGAATAACTTAAGAGCAAGACTGCCCTTCCTAAGCATTTATCATGGCATGAAAAAAATTAATGGTCTTAATAAATTATATATGTTACTAATTAAAAATTATTCAAAAGTTGATAAATGTTGAATCTTTGTCATATTAAAAACTTCAAATTATCATTTGCTTATTTACAAATATCTAAACCAACAGTTCTCAAAGAAAAGCATTTATTTCACACCACAGCCATCTCTAATCTTGAAGCTATTTAGTTGACTTAGCACAAATTATAATGATTAAGTTCTTTAAAAGTTTAAACAAAGCACAATTTTTTACAAAAATTCTGCAAATCTTCTGTAACTGAAAAGGGATATTCAGTGATTTTAATTCAGAGTAAGCCTTAGCAAGCTGCAATACTTAAGAGAAGCACATTTAAAATATTTATATTGATTTCAGAGAAGAAGGGAGAGAGAGAGAGAGAGAGAGAGAGAGAGAGAGAGAGAGAGAGAGAGAGAGAGATACATCAGTGATAAGAGAGAATCACTGATCGCCTGCACCCTGCACCCCCCATAACCTGGGCATGTGCCCAGACCAGGAATCCAATCTTGACCTCCTGGTTCACAAATGGACTCTCAACCACTGACCCATTCCAGGTGGGCCAGAAGCACACTTTTTAAGCAAAAAATTATGAATAGCTTATAATAGTTTAATATTTAATAAAATACATGGTAGTAGCATGGAAAATACAGAAAAAAATAAAAATAGTAACTCTTTGGTTTATAGAGAAAATATAAAATAGTAAATGTGTGATGTTAAATATAAAAAATAACCAGAAGTTATTAACTAAGATTTTGTTGTCTTTCCCACATAGGAGATTTTGGCAAAGAGTAGTCTTGTACAGCTGACAGAAGGCTAGATATGAAAAGATTACAGCTCAGACAAGCAAGGAAACTAGAGTTAAAGTTTCTTAAATTTAAGATATGCAGTTGAGTTCACAATATTGGAGAGATACTTAATATCAAAGAAGGCATCAAAATAGCTTATAAATATGTGAAAGTGTGCTCCATATTTACAATCATGGGAATGGAAAACATAACCAGGAGATTCCACTTAATCCCAATTGATACACTAATTCAAAAGAATATATGCACCCCTACATTCATTGCAGTATTACTTACAATACCCAAGGTTAGCCCTTCAGTAGATGAATGGATAAAAAAGCTGTGCTAGATTTATACACATGGACTACTATCTACTCTAATAAAAGAGTAATATTCAAATTAACCATCACTCCAAGACACCTAAGCCATGCCCTCCAGCCAAGCCATGCCCCCATCCAATCAGAGCAGCTGTATGCAAATTAACCAAGCCAAGATGGAGTCCAGCAGCCACAGAGCTGGAGCACACAGAAGGCTTCCATTGCAACTGCCTGTCTAAGATGGCTGGGCCTCTGCTCACCGCAACAAAGTTTCAATTATAGAAGATAAATAAATCCCAGAAACCTGATTCCAGCAAGCCTTCTAATTATATGTGGTATTTGCTTCTTAAGAAACAACTATTATTACAAAAAATGTAAATAGATACACTAAGATCATTAGCTCCACAGACATGAATTTTTCATTTCTACAACAAATGAGATGAATTTTATTTTTAAAAGGGGAATCCCCCCCAAGTGGAACAAAGCTAACATTGATTAAGAGCATTGTAAAATAAAATAGAGATAAAGTTATAACTAATCACTACAGTTTCAAATTACCTAAAGCTCATATTATTCACATGATTTCTTTTGAAACAAAAGTAAAGAAGCATCCACAATAAAACCGTTCCATTAAATGCTATATGTCTTTGTATATCCTATTCTGGTGACTTTAGATTACTTCACTCAAATGAAAAACTAAGTACTCACAAATCAATTAATAAAAGTAGAATGACCAGGATGACCAGAATAACCGGTGGCTATGCTATGCACTGCGGCAGCCAGAAGGCTGATCCATGCAGGATCACCCCCAACATCCCAATAAGGGTGGGGCTAGCCAGACAACCACCTTGGCTGGCAGAAATGTGAGGTCCCAGGACCTTGGAGTAGCTCAGTCTTGGTCTCTGGCAGCTGTGCAGGCAAACCTTCCCAGGATCAAGGTACTGGAGTTGGGGATGTAGTGGGAAGACTTTCCTGGTGGCCACAGCAATCCACAGTACCCGGACTGCACACAGCACCTGGACATCTGGCCCCAGTCAGAACAGAGGCAGGGGGCAGCGGCACACAGGAGCCAGGAGGCATGAGATCCGACCTGGGCTCTTACCCCGCCTACTAAGCCCAGCAGCATCAGCAGGTGGGCCATGATATGCAGCAAGACACTGGGCTGCAGACCTGAAGGGCAGCAAGCCAGGAGGGCGAGGACCTGCACCAGACAGAGTCCCAAGCAGCATGGGTGGGGCTGAAGCTGGAAACCCTGGTGGAAGGGGCAGGGCTGCAGCCCCACAACTTTTGGGCCTTGGCCTTGGAATTCAGAGGTCAACCCCAGTTCAAGAGAGAGGAGGTGGCAGAAAGTGGCAAGGCCACAGGAGGGATAGGAAATGTCGTGGCCATCTTCGAGAAACACAGCTGCCTCGGTCTTTACTATGAACAGATGATCTTTGGTCTCCGTTCTACAGAAGAGAAGTTGAGACGCCAAGAAGGGAGCCTTCCCCAACACCTCACCCACTTCTCAGACCTGACCCTGTGCAGCATTGTTTTCATTGAAAGAAGAGGTTTCAAAATGATTTTAGATCTTTGCCATTTTAGACAGGAAAGAATTTAGCACAGGGAATTGCTGACTAATCCTTTGTAATAAGAGTCCAGCAACCGAATGGCAGAATGATTAAAACAACCAAAACAACCATGGCCCCTCATCCCTGCCAGCCCCACACCCAATTGGTCCCATCCAGGCAGTCCGATGGGAACCCATCTGTGCACAAATTCATGCACCAAACCTCTAGTTACATATAAAATACTTACCTGATTGCACCAAATGTTATTAACATCCATATGTACTCAATAATCTTTTTATGTGTGTTGGAATAACAAAAATAATTAAGAGTTTGAAGATGGAATAGTGAAATGCACCATTAAATACTAGCAGCTACTATTGATTAATGAGCAATGAAAAGTTAAATGATCTCTGTTTGGAGGTAGTTTGAACAAACAACTGAGTACAGTGATAAATGAGATGGACTAAAATATGTAGATTAGCTAAGAGCCATGCATATTCAAGGACCTCATCAATTCCATATGACTGAGTCTGGACAAACATATGGTCAGATGATCCTGTGTTTTACTATTGTATTAAAGAGTTTGGGCCTTATTTTAATGTATGACAAAAATTTATGAAATTATTTTAAGAAAGGTTATGACATTAATATTTTTTTTATTTTAAAATGGTTATATAATACACAGCATGTTGACTATAAATAATATTATACTACAAAAATTGAAAGGATCTGAGAGTAGATCTTAAAGGTTATTATTACAGAAATAAAATTTGGCCCCAATAAACTCATAAAAAATCCCTCCCCCAACCCAAAAAAAAAAAAGAATTTAGGGAAAACCAAGGTTAGCAAAGAAGTTGGATACTATTCCATCTGGTCACAATGAGATATTGCTATAAATAATATATATGTATATTAATACTGCTGATGTAGGCATATTCTCTAAAGCATATATGATCCAAAATACAGATATGTGACAAAAACACAAATGTGATATTTTCTTTTTATGTACATTTATACATGCATTAAATATTAAATGTAAAGATGTAAATAGGGGACTTCTAGTCAAAACTGCATGGCTCTAAACCCAGCAGTTGAATTCTCCCACAACCACATCAAAAGTACAACTAAACTACAGAATTACCATCATTCAGAACCACCTGAAATCTAGCTGAATGGAAGTCCTACTATTAGGGATTTAAAGAAAAAGCCCCATGAAGACCTGTAGATGGGGGGTAGATACAGAATTGGATTGTCCCACATTCATGTGTGGTGGTTTAAAATCTAAGCTGCAGACATCCCTCTGAGGAGCTATGGATACCAACCCCACACCAGACACCCAGCCCAGAGTTTTAGTGCCAGAAAGAGAAGTCCCCATAATTCTGGCTGTAAAAAACTGTGTGAAATGTGGCTAAATGAGACAGGTGTTTCAGACAGTTCCTCTTAAAAGGCCAGTGCATGGACTTGAAGGCACTCCCTCTGAGCTTCATTATTAGGGCATCATCTTAAAAGGATCCAGGAACACACAGGGAAGAACTGAATTGTCTGGCATTGGGGGCAATGTTATCCCAGACAAAAGTACTGACAGAATCCATTGTTCCTTTTCTGAGGCTCCCTACCCCACAGAGAAGACAGGTGAGTGCCATATTTGAGACTCCATCAAGCTGGCACATACTGTTTGCCCTGCCCTGCTGATTCTGTAACACCCAACCTGCAGGCCTATCCAAGCCATTTCCAGTGGCTTTTCCATACAACTGTCCTCTGCCTCATGCTTCAAACTTTCCTAAAATCTCTCAAACAAGCAGCACCTGGCCTCTGTAAACCCTATAGGTAAGTGGTCACAGGCCTAGCACCACTGGCAACCCACCTTGGTTCACACTAGGGTCTCTCTTAGGGACCCCTAAGACCAAAACAAGTAGCAGCCATCTGTAGATCAGTCTGTAACATACCAGGTAGCCCTAGGCAGGGCACAACCAATGGCTGACTTTGAACCTCTTGAAAGACCCCAGATCCAGTACACCCAGTGGACAGTTTCAGACCACACCAGATTACAGCCCTACACTTCTCATGGGGCAGTCTGGGTAAGTACCAAAGCCCCATTGAAGCATGTACTGGTCCATAGGTTAAATTCTTACATAGCAGCTTCCTAGCTATAGTTGCAGCCAGTCCTCACAGCCAATTGGCCTTAGTATTATTCTCTTTAAGAGACACCAACAGCAATCAAGGCTCACCTACAATGGGACAGTGCACACAGCCCACACAGGATTGTACCTATAGCACCCAGCTCCGGTGACTGGAGAGGCTGCATCCCTGGGCCTTATAGGAAAACTACTACACAAGGCCACTCTACCAAATCTGGAAGACATAGCAGCTCTACCTAACACACAGAAACAAACAATTAAAATGCAGAGACAGAATAAACAAACAAACAAATAAGCAAGCAAAAACAAGTCCTAAATGAATAAACAAGAGATTCTCCAGAAATAAAACTAAATTAATTTGAGGCAAGCAAATGACCTGCTAGAGTTAAAAACAATGTTAATAGAGGTAATCAAGGAACTGAGTGAGAAAATCAAGGAATTTGGTGAAAACTTAAACATTAAATACGACATAGAGACCATAAAAAAGAATCAGTCAGAAATGAAGTGTATACTAAGTGAAATGAACAATAATTTATAGAGAATCAATATTGGAACAAATGACACTAAATATCAAATCAGTGATTTGGAATATAAGGAAGCAAAAAACACCCAATCAGAATAGTAAAAAGAAAAAGATAAAAACAATGAAGATAGAGTAAGAATCC
The DNA here is from genome assembly GCA_004026665.1 of Murina feae. Taxonomy (NCBI): domain Eukaryota; kingdom Metazoa; phylum Chordata; class Mammalia; order Chiroptera; family Vespertilionidae; genus Murina; species Murina feae. The sequence continues at coordinate 10,591 of PVJC01026742.1, forward strand.
TCTGGGAGAACTTCAAGAGTATCAACATTTTTATTGTGGGGATGCTGAAAGAAGAAAGAGAGTAAGAAACTGAAAAACTATTTGAAAAATGACAGAAAACCTTTCTAACGTGATAAAGGACATGAAAATACAAGCCCAGCAAGCACAGAAATTCCCAAATAAGATTAACCCAAAGAGGACTACACCAAGACACATCATAATTAAAATGCAATAGGTTAAAGACAAAGAGAGAATCATAAAAGCAGGAAAGGAGTTCCCATAAGTCTGTCAGCTTATTTCTCAAAATAAACTGCATTCCAGAAAGGAGAGGCAAGAAATAGATCATTGTGATGAAAAGCAAAGACCTAATCAAGATTATTCTACCCAGCAAAGCTATTATTTTACATTAAAGAACAGATAAAGAGCTTCCCAGACAAGAAAAATCTAAAGGAATTTCTCACTATCAAACCAGTATTACCTGAGATGTTAAAGTGTTTTCTTTAAAAAGAATAAGTAAAAACAAAAAGATTTTTAAAATGTGAACAATAAAATGCCAATAGACCAGCTGGCACAGCTCAGTGGTTCAGTGTTGACCTATGAACCTAGAGGTCACAGTTGGATTCTGGGTCAGGGCACATGCCTGGATTGTGGGCTTGACCCCCAGTATGGGGTGTGCATGAGGCAGCCAATCAAGTATGCTCTCTCACCATTGATCTTTTTTGTTTATTTTTTTCTCTCTTTCCTCCTCTCCCTTCCTCTTTGAAATCAATAATAGAAAATTAAAAAACAAAATAAAACAAAATGGCAATATGTAAGATGGAAGGAGGTTTGGGGAAATAGGTGAAAAATGTGAAGGGATTTAGAAATACAAATTGGTAGTTACAGAATAGTCATGGAGATGTGAAGTATGGAAGAGATTAACCAAAGAACATATATGCAAATATGCATAGCCCATGTACACAGACAACAATATGATGTAGACTAGATTGGGGTGGGGGGAGAGGGACTGGGTGGAGGTAGGTAAAGAGAAAAAAATGGGAGACATCTGTCATAGTGACAACAATTTAATAAATATAGAGTAAGCTAAAAGTACTGATTTTAAAAGATGTAAATATGGAAGAAAAGTAATTAAATCTAATTTCTTAGAGTCTTCCGATACTTGCCTTCCAGTGACCTATGTTATACAAACTTTGAGTGCATACCCTGTAAGTTATTACATATACTTTACTCATTCTTTCCTCAGAAATTCCTGTAGACTCACAAGCGACAGGAAGTGGAATGTTTTGGTGATAATTAGAAATAGATGTAATTGAGAATTGGGACTATAGATTAGAGGTAAGAGAAATGACAGGACATAAGAACTTGATTTTGAAATTAACTCTTAGCACAACTAACTTATAGATCAGGATGACTGAATCAAAATATTTTTTTTGAGTGAGCCTCAAAAATGTGTTCCCATGTGCTACTAAAGTAGGAATAGTGCTCACACCTGTGTCTGAGTATATTGCTTTCTTAGTTTGTACTGAGAATTTTCCTGAATGGAATTCAAAGTACAGCATTTTGTATCTGGAAAGAGAAGTAGAAAAATAATTTTTTATAGTTGATGTTTTTTCCTTAGTGATGTTGGGCTACAGAAATTATTAGGTGATTCAGTATTTTATCTGCAAAAAGTGTGCACACACCCACATGTTCATAGTGAGTAAGAAACAAAAGAGAGCATGCATTCTTTGGAGTTAAGAAAAAATGTTTTGTGCTCCTACTTAGGTGCAGTTAAGAGTGAGAATGTTTAATTTTCTAGGTCTCATCTGCAAATTGGTGTGAAAGTAAATTTCCTATAGTATTATTGTGCAAATGAAATAACATAAATATATGCAAAGTAACTGGCAAGTAATAGGCACTTAATAATAAGCACCCACTACTTACCAAGGATCAAACATTCAATATATGTTAATTTCATTCTTCTTCTGTAGGATTTAGAAAAGAACAGTTTAGTCTTCTAGGAAGAATGAGAAACAAAGTATTTGATAGTGAAAAGACCCAAGAATTAAAATTCCAAAATAAAAAGGAACAAGATCTTTAAGGGAGTATCCTAGGTGGTTAGTGAAATGTCTAGAAAACTAGGCAGTCTGGAAAATGTGTTGATTCTAACATGAGAAAGTCTTTTTCTATATACCACGTGTGGTGCCAAGCAAATGTTGCCACAACAAGTATAAAGAAAATTTTTACAATTTTATAAAAAATGTGATAGAAAGAATAAACATTTGCAAGTCTGACAGAAAAACTAAAGAAGTAATTATGTTTTGTGGACAGATACATGAATTTACATTTCTGAACAGAAACTTTTCTCCCATCAATTTAGAACTGACAATTGGAAAATTGAAGGTGAGAAGAAGGAGAGGGACTCCAAGAACTTCTACAAAAGCATCATTGGTCATGAGAATAGGTTTGGATGAGGCAAAGAACACAGAAGAACCACAGAAGATTTGGATTCTGGATGATGGAGCAAAGCAACAGTAGGTTACTGGTACCCAAGTAGAGTGAATACACCTCCAGCACACATAAAACGGAGAAATAAAAGTGTTAATATTTGAAAGCCTAGTGTTTTATGTGGTCAGGGCTTCAGACCCATAAGAGATATTCATTGACATTTCTGTGATTCACTTGCTTTTTCAAAGGAGTGACACTAGATAATGAATTCCCAGTGATGCTTAAAGATAACCTGATGACTAAAATGACTTAATACTTACCAGCTCAAACAGACAAAAGATCCTTTCTTGTTTTGCTGAAAATATCATGAACTTGGGGAGAGATCACTTGATTAGAATCTTGGCAATTACATTACTTAAAATACTTTTGTTTCTTTCTTTCTATTTCAATAAAATGAAAGTAATAAAACAGTTATATTTTAAATAAATTATTATGTGTGAGGCACACATTAATGCTCTATAAACTTAGTGGTCATTATCTTTATTATGATTATCTAATCTAATAAAAACATAATATTGAAATTGACTGTTTCTTTGGGACACCTAAGCCACGTCCACCAGCCAGTCAGAGCAGCTGTATGCAAATTAACCCAGCCAAGATGGAGGCCGGCAGTCACGAAGCTGGAGTAAACAGGCTGCTTCCATTGCACCAGGAGTAATGGTTTGTTGGCCAGCTGGGCTTCTCTATGCTCCAGGCAACATTGTTGCAACATTGTCTCAATTACAGAAGCCTTGGGAGCTGAAGCAAACAGCAGGCCGGGCTGCAACTACTAAGGCAATATTCTTTCAATTTTAGAAGTCGCAAGCTGAAGCCAAGAGGAAGCTTCATTACTTGCCTAGGCCTCAGCTTAAAGAAACAGTGTATCAATTATGGAAGATAAATAAACCCCAGAAACCTGCTTCCAGCCAGCCTTGCTGGGACATTGAGTCAATGGGAGCTGTGGGAAGCCTGAAAGCCTGAAAACAGCCCTCAGCCCATCACCCAGGCTGGCCACATGCTAGTGGGGTGAGGGATCCCACTGGGGGACTTGGCCATCCTGCAAACAACCATCAGCCCCTCACCCAGGGTGGCCAGGTACCTCAGTAGGGACTCAAAACCTGAAGGGACTGTGGGAAGCCTAAAAATGGCCCTCAGCCTGTCACCCAGGCTGGCCACACCCTAATGGGGTGAGGAAAAACACTGGGGGGCTTGGCCAGCCTGCAAAAAGCCATCAGCCCCATGCCCAGGCTGACAAGGCATGCCAACAGGTGGACATCCCCAGAAGGGTCCCAGACTGCGAGAGGGCACAGGCCAGGCTGAGGGACCTCCCGAGTTCACAAATTTTTGTGCACTGGGTCCCTAGTAATTATTATACAAAAATAATTTTTGCACTCAGGGGATCCCTCAGCCTGGACTGTGCCCTCTCACAGTCTGGGACCCTTCAGAGGATGTCCACCTGCTGGCTTAGGTCCTCTCCTGGGGGGAGCAGGCCTAAACTGGCAGTCAGACATCCCTCTGGCAGCCTGGGGGCCCTCGGGTTATGTTCACTTGCTAGCAGGGAACAGGCCTAAGCTGCAGTAAAACATCCTTAGCACTACTGATGAGACAGGAGAGGCTCCCACTACCTCTGCTGTATTGGCAGCTATCAGCCTGGCTTGTGGCTAAACAGAACTCCCCCTATGGTAGTGCACTGACCACCAGGGGCAGCTCCTGCATTAAGCATCTTCCCCTGGTGATGAGTGTGTGTCATAGTGACCAGTCATTCCCCGTGGTTCTGCTGTTAGGGTCAATTTACATATTACCCTTTTATTATATAGGATAGAGGCCTGGTGCATGGGTGGGGGTCAGCTGGTTTGCCCTAAAGGGTGTCCCAGATCAGGATGGGGGTCATGCTGGGATGCCTGGCCAGCCTGGGTGAGGGGCTTATGGCTCCCTGAAGGCCACAGCTCCCAGGAACCCAAGATCCTGGAGGGAAGCAGGTATCTGGGGTTTATTTATCTTCTATAATTGAAACTTTGTTGCCTTGAGTGGAGGCCACAGCTGGCATAGGCAGGTGGGAAGCTTAGCTTCCTCCATCACTGGGGCAACCAAGCCTCCTGTTTGCTCTAGCTCTGTGACTGCAAGGTGCCATTTTGGTTAGGTTAATTTGCATATATTTGCTCTGATTGGCTGATGGGCATGGCTTGGGATGTAGCAGAGTGATGCAATTAGCATATTACTCTTTTGTTAGATTAGATAATTCAATTGAGAAGAGCTTTTCATTTCCAATGATAACTCTAATCTTTGACCCTACATACTGTTTATTATCAGTAATTTCTAGCTGGCTGTTTTGCAGATTTTCTTTTCTCATAATGAAGGAAAATATATATTAAATTATCATGCCATTTAAATGAAAATGTTTTATCCTTTCAATTCTTATAATTATTCAAAGTACCTGAAATAAGTGATACAAAATAATATCATTAAGGATGATGAACTACAGATTATTCATAATTGAATACATATTGCACTACCTGATTATCTTTCTGAAATATGAGTAATTTTGGCTTTGTTAATAAGAATCATTTGGGTCATTTGTTTGCAAATGATGCATGACTTATATAAAATATAACATCACAGCTATTTAACTCTCTAGAAAGTATCTTTGTTCTAGGTTAACACATAGACACATACATAGACTCATGCAATTCATATCAATAAAATCCACACAAATAATTTTATCTAGATAGTATTTTATTAATAAATTGTAGTTTGTTGAGTGTGCTCCTTTGAGGTGAAGTATTTCAAATGCACTTATTTTTTCAGGCTAAAATAGTGAAAGATCATAGGAAACCTAATGTAACTATTCAGGTAATGTTACAAACAAGAATTTTAATTGTGGGTTAGTAAAAAATAAATATTCTTTAATAATAAAAAATAATTTAATTATATTTAAATCTTTCAAATTTATAATTATTTTATATTTGCTATACTTTTAGGTTTTCCCCCCACAATATTTTTTTATTATATTGACCATCAGATAATGTAAATGTAAGAGAAGAGTCAAGTATTAACTTAATCTTCTCTTTTTATTAAAATGTTATATATGTACACTATATATATGGCACAATTTAACTGTCCTTAAATATGACACAGTCTATATTGTATCAGACACTCATTATGTTTACTAATAACTCTCCATGAAGGTTCATTAGTAGATTGTGTAATTTCTATAAGTTGAAAATGAAAAGTAGGTTCTAAAATGCCATTTCTAGTTTGCATAAGAGTCTGTTTTCTCTACAGAAAGAATTATAAAGGTTGCACATGGTAGAATTTGGCTAAAATAAATTCAATAATGAGAATGATAAATATTGCCAATGGCCTTTCCTGTGATGTGACTCTCGATTCTATAAGGAATCCAAATCATAGTACTTAAATTTTGTTTCCATCCATTCTATGAGAGATGAAAATTTTTGTCATTTTCATCTCACTCCCATATCTCTTCCTTTGTTTTGTGAGTATTTTTTTAACTAAATTGATTGGGGTGACATTGGTTAATGAAATTATATAAAAGTATACAATTATATTCAAGGATAAAATTCTATGATACATCATCTGTATATTGCATTTTTTGGCCATCATCAAAAGTCATATCTTCTTCTATCACCATATATTTGACACCTTTGCCTTTACTAACCCCTTAGCACTTGCTTTCCCTCTGGTAACCACCATACTCTTGAGTGTGTCTATGAGTTTGTGTTTGTTTGTTTTTCTTTCTTAGAGGACATCAGTCAACTGTAAAACGCCTTCCCAAAGAAGTTCCTGGCACCACTTTCTCAACATTGCTGATAGAACTATAGGTGTTCATTTGTCCCAAATCAGACTACTAATACTATCTTTCCCATGAGAAGACTACACATAGTGACTGCATTCAGATTCTGTTGGGCATATGAACTTTAAGGGATTCTAGTGTCATGCAGTCATTTTTTACATGTGCCCACCCCTCCAAAAAAGAGACCATGTGGCATTACAAGGAGTGAGCTTTGATTACAGAGAGATTTACTATTCCTGGATTTGGTTCTTGGGGGAAATTCATGCACTGGGGGGATGGGTTCCTCAGCCTAGCCTGCCCACTCTCACATATTGGGAGCCCTCAGGGGATGTCCTACTGAGAGCTTAGGCCCCCTCCTGGCTCCCCATGGGGAGAGAGCCTAAGCCACAGTCTGGCCTCCCTTTGTGGGAGGTGACCAGTTTAATTAGGGGAAGCCACCAGCCCCATCACCCCACTGCTGCAGCCACTGCAGTCACCACAGCCACCAAGGTGTTTTCATTAACTGCAGTCCCTTCACCATGAAAAAATGACAACTTTCTTTAGGCATTTTCAAGATGTGTCTTTCACAGGATATGACATTTCTTTCTTTTTTTTTTCTTCATCCTCACCTGAGGATATGTTTCCATTGATTTTTAGAGAATGTGGAAGAGAAGGGAAAGACAGAGAGAAACATCAAAGTGAGCAGAACACTTTGATTGGTTGCCTCTTGCATGAGCCCTGACCTGGGCCTCAGCCAGGGAGGAGCCTGCAACTAGGTACATGCCCTTGGTCAGAATTGGACCCAGACCCTGCAGTCAGCAGGCTGAGGCATTATGCACTGAGCCAAACCGGCTAGGGCAGGATATGACATTTCTTAGCCCTCCAGCAGTGGACCTTTATTTTCCTTCTCCAGGAGTGTGGTAAAAAAACCTTAGATCGCCTTTTTGGATTCTTATTACCCAAGTTACTAAGAATATTACCAGTGGCATATAGGGAGCTTAGCCAATGAGCGGTCAGAAAAGGTGTTTCCTCTGTAGTTCACTCTGATCACTGGCTCCACCCCTGCCCCTCCAATCCCAGCTCCACTCCTGCCCAGGCCTGTAACCTCTGGCTGAGGATACAGGCTTGTGCAGAAAACCCCCAAACCCCTGTGATGGCTGGCTCCACCCCTCCCAACAGGGACTCTCTTCCTGAGACTGCAGGCCTGGGCAGAATATCCCCCAACCCTCGCAATAGTGTCCCCATCCCTTCCCAGGACAGGGGTCTTTGCTGGTGTCTGCAGGTATGGGCAGAAGACACCCCAACCCCGAAGATGGCTGGCTCTACCCCTTCTCAGGCTGGGGGTGTCTACCAGTGGCTACAGTCCTGGGCAGAAGACCCCCCAACCCCCACAATCACTGGCTCTGTCCCTTCCCAGATTCGTGCAAATTGATGGCTCTTCCCCTCGCCCCCCCACCCCGCCTCCCCCACAACCTACCTGACTAACAGGACTGGCTACCTCAGTTGCCAGGCTGAGGGGGACTGGGCGCAGCCATCTTAGTTGAGTTAATTTGCATATTTGCTCCTGATTGGTTGGTGGTCATGGCTTATGGGTATGGCTTGTGGGTATAACGGAGTGAGAGTCAATTTGCATATTACTCTTTTATTAGAATACACACACACACACACACACACACACACTAGGGGCCTGATGCACAAAAATTTGTGCTCTCCAGAGGTCCCTCAGCCCGGCCTGTGCCCTCTTGCAGTCTGGGACCCCTCTGGGGATGTCCACCTGCTGACATGCCTGGTCAGCCTGGATGAGGGGCTGATGGCAGTTTACAGGCTGGCCAAGCCCCCCAGTGTGGACACTCACCCCATTGGGGTATGGCCAGACTGGGTGATGGACTAAGGGCTGTTTTCAGGCTGCCCACAGTTCCTTCAGGGTTTGGGTTCCTACTGGGGTGCCTGGGCAGCCTGGGTGAGGAGCTGAGGGCTGTTTTCAGGCTTCCCACACTCCCTTAAGGTTTTGGGCCCCTACTGGGGTACCTGGCCAGCCTGGGTGAAGGGCTGATGGCTGTTTTCAGGCTGGGCAAGCCCCTTAGTGATGTCCCTCACTCCATTGGTGTGTGGCCAGCCTGGGTGATGGACTGAGGGCTTTTTTCAGGCTTTCAGGCTGCCCACAGCTCCCATTGACCCAATGTCCCAGCAAGGCTGGCTGGAAGCAGGTTTCTGGGGTTTATTTATCTTCTATAATTGATACACTGTTCATTTAAGCCAAGGACTAGGCAGATAATGAAGCCTCCTGTCTGCTTCAGCTTGTGGCTTTTAAAATTGAAAGAATGTTGCCTTAGTAGTCACAGCCTGGCGTGCTGTTTGCTTCAGCTCCGAGGCTTCTATAATTGCAACAATGTTGCAGGTATGTTGCCTGGAGCACAGAGAGGCCCAGCCAGCTGGCAGATAGTTTACTCCTCGTGCAATGGAAGCTGCCTGTTTACTCTAGCTCCGTGACTGCCGGCCTCCATCTTGGCTGGGTTAATTTGCATACAGCTGCTCTGATTGGCTGGTGGGGGTGGCTTAGGCGTCCCATAGAAATGATCAGTTTCAATATTACTCTTTTATTAGATTAGATATCCCAAATCTAAATACACACTGAATAATCATAAAGGCAGCATTTATCAGAATAAATTTAATTTTCAAAATTGATCTATCAGCTGTTAAAATGTGTATACACTGCCTTTACCATTTTTGGCTCAGTGGATAGAGCATTGACCTGCAGACTGAAGGGTCTCAGGTTCGATTACGGTCAAGGGCATGTACCTTGGTTACGGGCATATCCCCAGTAGGAGGTGTGCAGGAGGCAGCTGATTGGTGTTTCTTTCTCATCAATGTTTCTAGCTCTCTATCCTCCCTTCCTCTCTGTAAAAAAATCAATAAAATATATTTTAAGAAAATAAATAAAGTATGTATATGTTTTTGAGCACGATATATTATATCCCTCCCAACTATTCAATGGTTACCTCCAATCCAAAATTAACTCATTACTTCTTGCTCCAAACTTATTTATATTCCCATAAGCTAAGCCTCAGTTTTATAAAAATGTTTCACTGCCACAAACATGCTGTCATATAGTTCCTTCAAGTCATCGTATGTTATTTCCTCTGTCTTACTAGTAAACTCAAACTGTTGGGATACTAGTTCCTCTTTGGTGATTGGTGTAAACATCATTGCAGACACTCTAGACAGAGTAAGTTTTTTTATATTTTCAGTGATTCCTAAATAGGTAATTTTAATTCTGTCAGAGTTTCTCACAAATAATCTCTAATTAAATCAAAGCAACCAAAACAAAAATGTAAATATGGTTTTAAACTCAAGACATCCATTTAGGCTAGTCTTAGGTTATGCTTTAATTTATATCTTCAAATATCTCAATATGCCCATTTATTTTCTTATAATAAAGAAAATTCCACCTCTCTCCAAAGTCTAACAGATAGTTTTACTTAGTACAGTTTCACCCTTGAGACTTTGAAGCAGACAGCTCCACACTGTGCAGTTTGATGCCCAATCTCAGGTGTATAATTCCAGCTCAGGGTCCTAGGACTCTAGACAGGGCTCAGGCTCTATGCTTCCCCTTTGAATAGGAATGAATATTGATCAGAAAATGAATTAAAGTTTACTTTTTTTTTACATGTTCTTCTCATGAAATCTAACTTCTTTAAGTGATAGTGTGTATGTTAGGAATTTTATTCTAGTATTTATGGTGAATAACTTTTAAATAAATGAGTAACTAAAAGGAGCAAAACTCATGCACTAACCTTTACTGATAATTGTTCTGTCTGTGGTAGCTCTTGTTCTATTCCTAGTTTCACATAGGAAGCCCAGTTAAATACCCTCCTGCCTGGCCCTGTGCCAGCAAACTCAATTCTTTCCAATGTGTCAGTTCCAACTCTAGACCTAAAGCATGTGTTAGTTACTGGCCACTCCATGTGCAGCACATCTTTAATTTCTCTTTACTGTTGAGCTCTTTATTTTTCTTCAAACTTGTATTTATTTAGTTTTTTAGCAGCATTGAGTGTGTGGAATTTCTACATTTTTTTCTGTTCACCATCATGATGATATTTTTCATTTTCTCTCCTCAATAATAGTGGAGCTATGTAGAAAATTATAACCTCAAAGCTACTTTTTAGAGCATAGTTAAGGTATTCCTCTTCTTTTTACATTTGGTGTTGCTGATGACAAACCCAGCATCAATTTCACCCTTACTTTTTCTAATAATCTGATTTTTCTCTTATTTTAGCTTGTTTATTTTCTTTCCGTTTAAAAATATGTTTCTATTGATATGGGAGAGAGAGAGAGAGAGAGGTGCAAAAGAAAAATATCAATGTGAGAGAGACACATAGATTGGAAGCTTCCTGCACACCCCTTACTAGAGATCAATCCTGCAACCTGGATATGTGCCCTGACCAGGAATTGAACCTGTGATCTGGTGCATGGGACAATGCTCAATTAACTGATCCACACCAGCCAGGGCTATTTTATATTTCTTTACCTGATATTTCCTAGAACATTGTGTTATATCTACTCTAATAAAAGAGTAATATGGAAATTAACCATCATTCTGAGACACTTAAGCCATGCCCACCAGCCAAGCCACACCCCCAGCCAATCAGAGTGGCTGTACACAAATTAACTCAGTCAAAATAGAGGCCGGCAGCCACGGAGCTGGAGCAAACAGGAGGATTCTGTTGTAACTGCCTGCCTAGGCTGGCTGGTCCTCTACTTAAGGCAACATAGTTTCAATTATAGAAGCCATGGAGCTAAAGCAAACAGGCGGCCAGTGATGGAGGAAATTGCCTGCCTAGGCCAGCTGAGCCTCTGCTCACGACAACAAAGTTTCAATTATAAAAGATAAATAAACCCAGAAACCTGATTCCAGTCAGCCTTCACTGGGACATTGGGTCAATGGGATCTGTAGGCAGCCTGAAAACAGCCCTAATCCCCTCACCCAGGTTGGACAGGCACTCCAATAGGGACCTGAACCCTGAAGGGGATGTGGGCAACCTGAAAATGGCCCTCAGCCCCTCACCTAGGCTGGCCACACCCTCATGGGGTGAGGGTCCCCACTGGGGGGCTTGGCCAGCCTGCAAACAACCATCAGCCCCTCACCCAGGCTGGCCAGGCACACCAGCAGGTGGACATCCTCAGAGGGGTCCCAGACTGCGAGAGGGCACAGGCCGGGCTGAGGGAACCCTCCACCAAGTGCACAAATTTTTGTGCATCAAGCCACTAGTGTAGATATAAATATATATATTTGAATTCTATTTGGCCTTCATAGAGACTTCAAATCTGATGATTTAAGCCTTTCTCTAGTTCTGGGAAATGTCCAGTCATTATCTCTTTAAACAGTTTTCTACTATCATTTTACTTCACTCATTTTTGAATTACGTTTAGTCACATGTTGATCTTAATGGATCTTTAATCTATTTTTTTAACTTTTAGTTGATATTTTCTAACTCATCTCTTTGTGTAGCATTCTAATAATTTTAACTAGAGTTATTTTTTACTTCACCAATTTGTTCTTCATTGATTATCAAAAGTTATACCACCCTGAAGGAAAACATTGATTTTAAGGTTAGAAGGCCTGGCTACAGAACCCACACTAAACTAATCAAAATCTCTGTGCTTCAGTTTCTTCCTTTTTTTAAATCAATATAATTACAATACTTATACTTTGTGGTATTATTCTGAATTCATATTTGTAAAGTATTTACTTACATTTCTGTCCTTTTTCCTACTTATATAACTAGTCTAGACTTTTAACTGCTGAGATCTGTATTGTTTCAATTGTTTTCCATTATATATTTTAGGAGGGAAAAATGCAATTTCCTCACTCTGGTCACTGTGGTCAGTTTGTTGGAGTGTCAGTATGCATATGAAAGGCAATTTATGAATATTTCTCTCTCTCATAGATGTTTCTTTCTGTCTCCGTCCCTCTCCCTTTCTTTCTCTCTAAAATAAATAAAAAAACAATATCATTGGGTGAGGATATTCTTTTAAACAATTTTCTCTACAATTCACCTTCATTTTATACATGACTGGCATATACATACTATTATTTTGCACATAATTCAGCCATATTATAGCTTTAAAAAGTCCAGGACTAACCCTAACAGTTATTTATTCATGATGAAGCCTCATGTCTTAGTCAGGTATAGGTGTCCCTTTATTATTTAGACTTATTTTTACTAATTTATATTTTCTCTATTTCCCTACCTAAGCACTTCACTTAGATGAATGTTTTCATGTGTAATATAATAAATATGTCATACACATTCTACTCTGAATTTTGTCTTGTTTATTAATTTAATCATTTCCTTATTTATGTAATCATTATTTATGATTTTATATTTTACTACAAGCCTGCTGCACAAATTCATGCACATTGAAAGAAAATTAATTAGAAGAAATATTTTATTTATTTCTTTTTTCTTTTTTTTCAGTTTTTTTTTATTTCATTGCTTAAAGTATTACAACAAGTGATAGATAAGTATTACAACAGATGATAGATAGATCTCCATTTTAATATCACTATTCACCCTTTCTCTATAATAGAAGTATCAACCAAATTCATGAACAACAATGACAGATGGAAATAGATGCATGTGATAGGCACCAGCAAATATATATATATATATCTAAACTAATAAAAGCGAAATAGTAAAATTAACCATTTCTCCGAGACAGGGTAAGCCACGCCCACCAGCCAATCAGAGTGGCTGTATGCAAATTAGCCCAGGCAAGATGGCGGCCGGGAGCCTCGGAGAGAGCAGTGGGTGAATCATGGAAACCAGCGGGCAGCAGAGTGGGCTGGGCAGGTGGTGGTTGATGCCTTGCAGGGTCCAGGCGGAAAGGCCCCACACCCCAGCGCTGTGAGCTC
>PVJC01026743.1:0-23797 GCA_004026665.1 Murina feae
GGGGTGTGTGAAGAGAATGGACAATAATTATACACCTATGGATGAGGACAGTGGTGGAGCAAGGACAGAAGTTGGGGTGGGAAATGGGAGGAGGGGAGCTATGGGGGAAAAAAGAGGAACAATTGTAATAATCTGAACAATAAAGATAAATTAAAAAAAAAAAAAAAGAATATGAGGGAGACTTTACCTTGCTCAGGTGGCCCCCAGAATCACCAGATCTCAATCTAATTGAGCATTTGTGGGACGAAGTTAAAAGAGCCATCAGGCAGCTGGTTCCACAACCATCAAATCTCACAGAACTGGACAGTGCTATTCATCAGGCATGGTGTCAGATTCCTCACATCACCTTTCAACATCTCATGGAGTCAATGCCAAGAAGAATCACCGCAGTATTGAAGGCAAAAGATGGCCCAACAAAGTACTGATGGGGTGGTCATAATAATCTGGCCACTCACGTTCAAATATATCCCACGTTCAAAGGCTGTTAAATCACATTGTTTACCCACATCTTCAGAAAAAAATCACTTCTACTGTCGTGGTAAACAACCTGCTTTCCTATTTATAATTGTCTGGCCCTCTAGCAACTTCAGTGTGAAATTATAGCTAATTTGATTGCAAACATCAGGTGGTCATAATAATCTGGCCACTCAGTGTATATACTAGAGACCCAATGCACGAATTCATGCACTAGTGGGGTCCCTGGTTCTGACCTGCAGAATCGGGCCAAAATCAGCTCTCCGACATCCCGTGAGGGGTCCAGGATTGTGAGAGGGTGCAAGCCAGGCTGAGGGACCTCACCAGTGCATGATCGAGGCTGGGAGGGGACGCAGGAGGTTGGCCAGCCGGGGAAGGACTGTAGGAGGGCTCGTGGGCATGTCTGGCCCATCTCACTCAGTCCTGATCAGCTTGACCCCAGGAGCACACTAACCTACCAGTCAAAGCGTCTGCCCCCTGATAGTCAATGCACATCATAGTGAGAGACTGAGCATCCTTAGCATATCATTAGCATATTACACTTTGATTGGTTGACTGGCCGACTGGACACATATTAGGTTTTTCTTATATATGTTTCCATGTATAAGACACTCCCATGTATGAGATGCCCCCACCTTTCCAACCCAAAATTAAGAAATCAATATTTTAAACATTTTGCTGGATTTCCTTTTAAGGTCTTTTTTGCCATCTTAAGGAGTTGTTCTTCCTGTTTTCTCCATTGTCTGATCATACACTTAGTGGGAGGAGATCCAAATTGTCTCTCTGTAGCTCTATTTCCATGCTCTTTTGCATAACTGATTACATTCAGTTTGAGGTTTGCAGAGAAAGACAATCATTTACTGGTATTTATCTTTTTATTTTTTGACATATTTATGGGCTCAGAACACTCTGGTCTCTGTTGCATCTGCTCACTCTTCACCTCCACCTCTAATTATGGCATCAGCTGATGTCAGTAACAATAAGGATCATGATTGGAGGAAGCTTATTTGACAAGGTATGGGCAGCTATGCACTGATGAGGCTCCCTCCTCGACTGACTTCTGTGTATAAGATGGCCTTCCATTTTCAGTCTAATGACTTTAGACAAAAATAGCTTCTTATACATGGAAAAATATGTGATATATATATATATATATATATATATATATATATATATATATATGATTTTAAAATTGATTTTTAGAGAGTGAAAAGGAGAAGGAGAGGGAGAGAAGCATTGATGTGAAAATACATCATTTGGCTGCCTCCTGCACTGAGTCCCCAAGCCAGGCATGTGCCCTGACTAAAAATTGAACTGACAACCTTTTGGTGTACAGGACATCACCTAACCAACTGAGCCACACTGGCCAGCGCATGTCATACTTAAAATGGCTACCATGATCTGTAAGAGACTGTGTGTCTACCACTTTCTATTCATACAAGTCTTGGGTGGAGACAACTGAAGGACAAAACTAATATCTTTTCATATCCAGGTGGAGGCATTCAACTCTTTTTTCCCCACTCTTTCTCCAGGTCTTCTCAGGCTTCTAATATGACTGTGCCTACAATGAAAAGTGAACAGTCAAATCAAGTATGAAATATATAGTTATTAAAGAAGAGAATATATTTGGGTGATTAACTGGTTTTACTCGGTTGTCCTACAAAAGTTGGCATTAATTTTCAACATCTGCTCAACGCCTCCTGGAAATGGGAAAACACCAAGGAAGATTTCCCTTTATGATTCATTGGCAATTTAAACTGCTTCTGGTTGAAAGGAAGGTAGCCACAGATAAACTCTTCTGACTAATACCGGTCTCCAGTCTGTGGTTTGTGAAGAGACTGCCTATTCTCCTCTGGAATGTGAAGCTGAAGATAGAACACAGCCTAAACTCTTGGCTAACGGCAGTTTTATTTGTGCTGTTTAGGAAAACTGGGTGCATTCCCATAGTGTTTTTCTAAAGGTGCTTTAAAAATATTTCTGATACTTGCTGCTCACGTGGCGGTGGTGGACTGGGACCTTCCAATTCACTTTGAGATAGATTTCAGAATGGAGAGGAGCACAGCATTTTGCTTTGCTTTTAATTTTGTTTATTGTCTCCTGAAAGTAAACCTTATAGCTTCGACCAGTCCCCAGGAAGTTTAGCAACAGAGCTGGGTTTTTTAAGTGCTGCAATAACAACACCCCTGTGAATTGTAAATCTATTCATTTGTTCTAATCTGATTTCAAGTGTCTGAAACTCAGATGAAGAAAGGCTTTTTTTAGATAAAAATCTAATGCTAATCACTTTCTTTGATGGGGATAGAGCTCAATAAAGCTTTTGGACTTGATTAGATGTGCCTTTATTCTGGATAAAGAAAGTTTTGGAAAGAGTTCCACATAAACCAACCTTTCTGAAGGGAGGTTGCTCTTATTGTTTAAGATCTGAGGCTGCTAGTTCAAATAATGGCTAATGGCTTGAAATCCCCCACATCATTGTTATACAAATGTGAACATCAGCATTATTATTGTTATTTGTGTCCTACCTCTAGACTTCTTTTAATCACATAAACTGAACTGGTTTCAGGCAGAGCTGATCACTGATACTAATCCTACCTCCCTCAAAAGCCCAAATATCAATTTTTTGAAAGAAAAAAAAATGGAATCATCAAATTATATCTGGTTAATTTCTAGTCCTCTAGAAAATTCCAACATTTAATGGAGGCGGAAAGTATAATATTAATTAGGAGATGAGCTCTGGATTTTGATAATGGTAGCTTCATAATGATTATATTTAGGTAAACTTCTAAGATAAGTTTCTTAGCTCTTTGTGCCTCAGTTTTCAATTTCTGTAAAATGTGAATTCTAATGACCCCTACATTTTTGGTAGTTTTGAGGACTGATTTGGATTATAACTATAAAGTGCTTAGTCTATAGTTGAAAAAAAAAAAAGTAATTTTTATTAACAGTGGGCCATAAAGAACTTTAATGTGTATATTCTTATTCTGGGTAAAAATTTATGATTTAGAACTGAAACATTTTGAAACAAGAGATATATACTTCTATTTATCAATTTACATATCATCTTGTTTCAGATGATATCTGAATATGGAAAACAGGAGGAAGGGATTCTCACCAAGCCTAGTCTTGGATTGTGGAAAGTTTCTCCAGGCTGGAATCGAGTGCAGGCATGCAAGATAGTTGTCAGATGTTCTGTTTTCAGTTTGCTGTTCAAACACAAAGTTAATTAAAGATATGGGAAAATTCAATTTTTCTGCCAGCACGATGTCAGTGACCAGCTAATTTGAAATTCCACTTAAAATGTTAAACCTTAGAATATAGAATATTTCAGTGTGTTTTAAAAGCTGTATTTACCACAAAGTAGAAACCTGATATGTAAAAATATTCTCTATTCAACTATGTTTATACTCTCTGACACAGTGGAATTTGCATATGGATGGGCCCTGTGAGTCAGCCAAACCTGAAATTTGATAAACTCATACCTCCTGTTTTTATGCCATAATGACACAGTGACTGTACCTATCATATTAAAAACACATGTACTCTAACAACAGTCATTACCTCCTGTTATTGATTTTTATTAGCAAATGACAAGCAACGTGGTTAGTTACTGTAAAACGCTAACAGTTTCTTCTTCCTTCATTCTTTCATTACTGGACTCTTAGTGGTTTATAACACATTGGACTCCCTTTCCCTATTATATAGTGTTATGGAAATAGGGTGATTTGATTTGAAAAAACAAACAAACAACAACAAAAAAACAATTGATTGCCCTGACTGGTTTGGCTCAGTGGATAAAGAGTCGGCCTGCGGACTAAAAAGTCTCAGGTTCGATTCCAGCCAAGGGCATGTACCTTGGTTGCAGGCACATCCCCAGTGTGGGGTGTGCAGGAGGCATCGATGTTTCTCTCTCATCGATGTTTCTAACTCTCTATCCCTCTCCCTTCCTCTATAAAAAAATCAATAAAAAATATATTTTTTAAAAACCTGACTATCATAAAACAGCAATTAACTCTTACTGCTTAAGTTGAACATTCGTACATGTTAGTTTTCCAAGTAAATAAGCTACCTTGCTAAAAACTTCCTTTCTGCCAAAAACGTACTACCATCTGTGTTCTACATGGCAGCAGTTTTAAATTTAATACGTATGTCCTCCTTTATTGGAAAGCATGTTAAAAGCTTTAATATGACATGAAACAGAAATAGAATAGTGATATTTCAAGCATGAATGGAAATTTCAGATTTGTGACATTCAAAGAATTTTGGATTTCATGTGCCATCCATTAATTTTATAGCAATTCCATGAGTCCCTAATGCTAGAATATACTTAATTTGTAATATGTACACAGTTTGGGGTTTGAGTTGTTTTATTGTCTCAAAGATAAAGACCTAGTATTTAAAATAGGTTGATTTTTATCAAATAATCTGAAAATCTCCAGTTAGAAAAGGTAATATAAAAAGCAATGCAAGAGAAGGCAGAAGGTTTTCTGAATACCAGGTGGTCCGATTATGATCCCCAGGATCCATTAACTGTATAGCCTTAAGCAATCACTTGTCAGCATCTCTATTTTCTTTCTCTTTTTCTTTTTTTCTTTAATTGACTTTTTACAGAGAGGAAGGGAAAGGGATAGAGAGTTAGAAACATCGATCAGCTGCCTCCTGCACATCTCCCACTGGGGATGTGCCCGCAACCCAGGTACATGCCCTTGACCAGAATCGAACCTGGGACCTTTCATTTCGCAGGCTGACGCTCTATCCACTGAGCCAAACTGGTTAGGGCATGTCTCTATTTTCTTACCAGTAAAATGAGTGAGTTTTGTTAGATCAATAACAATCACCTATAAATCCATCGCTCAGATACCAGCACTGCTAATACTTTTAGCTAATACCTTACAATCCTTTAAGTCTTTGTCCATTTTATTTTAAATGACTGCATAAGCTTCTACCTTATACATAAGCCATTATTTATTTAACTATTCTCTATTGTTGGTCATTTAGATTATTTAAACATATATTTTTAAATTCCTGTAGAAGACATAGAAGCATGGAATGGACTATTCTATCTCACAGGGAAGGTGGGAGAGGGGGAAGAGATTGGGGGAGTTTTGGGGGCAGAGATTAACCAAAGAACTTGTATGCATATATTCATAATTCATGAACACAGACAATAGGGTGGTGAAGGCCTGGGATGGAGGGGTGAGGCTCAGGGGCAGGCCAGAAGGGGTCAATGGGGGGTGGGGGGGAAACACATGTAATATTTTCAAAAATAAAGATTTAAAATGATATAAAAGTTCTTTAGAGACCCACAAGTAGACTCTCACTAACAAAGTGAAGGAAGAGAGTTTGTTGAGGCTGAGGAAAATTGGTTCTTCATAACAGAACTGAAAATATTGAATATCTGAGCCTGGCTAGATGGCTCAGTCGGTTGGAGCATCCTCCCAGTAGGCCAGGGTTGTGGGCTGGATACTTCAGTCAGGGCACATACAAAGTCAACCAACGAAAGCATGAATGGGTTGCACACCAAGTCAGTGTTTCTCTGTGTATCTCTCTCTGTGTCTCTCATTTTCTACCTTCTATCTCTAAAATAAAAAATAAAATAAAATAAAATATTGATTATCTAGTTCATGACTTGCCTAATGCTTCTCCCAGTAATGGATTAGTAAACACCACCTTTCTTTGTCATAGACCAACAGTATGATGTAGCCGGTGTCTTCTGTCCACTTGGGACAAGATTATCTCCACCAAGGCTTGGTGGCCAGAGTTCACTTTTTCTTCTTCCTCTTCTCAAAGGATACCTTTTAGCATTTCATATAATACTGTTTGGGTGGTGATGAACTCCTTTAGCTTTTTTTGTCTGTGAAGCTCTTTATCTGACCTTCAATTCGGAATGATAGCTTTGCTGGGTAAAGTAATCTTGGTTGTAGGTTCTTGCCATTCATCACTTTGAATATTTCTTGCCACTCCCTTCTGGCCTGCGAAGTTTCTGTTGAGAAATCAGCTGACAGTCATATGGATGCCCCCTTGTAGGTAACTGACTGCTTTTCTCTTGCAGCTTTTAAAATTATCTCCTTGTCTTTTGCTCTTGGCTTTTAATTATGACGTGTCTTAAAGGAATCTTTGGATTCCTTTTGTTTGGGGTTCTCTGCGCTTCCTGGACTTGGAAGTCTATTTCTTTCACCAGTTGGGGGAAGTTTTCTGTCATTATTTCTTCAAATAGGTTTTCAATATCTTGCTCTTTCTCTTCTTTTGGCACCCCTATAATTCTGATGTTGGTACGCTTGAAGTTGTCCCAGAGGCTCCTTACACTGTCTTCATATTTTTTTATTCTTTTTTCTTTTGGCTTTTCTAATTGGGTGTTTTTTGCTTCTTCACATTTCAGATCTTTGACTTGATTCTTGTGATCCTCTCATCTGTTGTTGGATCTCTGTATATTATTCTTTATTTCAGTCAGTGTATGCTTAATTTCTAGCTGGTCCTTTTTCATATCTTCAAGGGTCTCACTAAATTTATCATCAGACTCTAGAAAATTTTTGAAAAACCTTATAACTGTGGTTTTGAACTCTTTATGCCGTTGTTTGCTTTCCTCCATTTCTGTCATTTGTGATCTGTTTCTTTGTCTCCGCATTTTGGCTGCTTCCTTGGGTTGATAGAGTGGCCTTTCTATGTTAGGTGATCACTGAGAGGAATTGACCTCCAAGCCACTTGGTTATGAGAATCAGTTGTGTCTACAGTGGGAGAACTTCTGTGCTGGAGACACCCTTATGGGGCAAGAGTTGTTTCAGTGGGGCTTTGGTGCTCACTGCGTCTGCCCCGAGTGTGTCCCTTGTGGATCTGAGTTTTATTTAGGATGGTCCCACTCTAACCACTGGGTAGCTGGCTCTTGTATCTCTAAGGAGTTGCTATTTTAGCCTTTGCCTTAGGCTACTCAGCCTTTTATATGCAAAAGCCTCTGCTGGAAGCTTGGGAGGGGCAGGGCCTCAAGGAGTCTACAGGGCGGAGCAACCAGCTATGGCTGCTTCTCAGCCCTGTGCTAATAGACACCAAGTCTCTGCAAACGATGGTAATCGCTGCAACCAACACCGAGAGAAACCCACTTTGGATTTCCTGCCGGTACTAGTCAGTCCCACTTCTCCAGGTATGCGTCTGGGTCCCCAGAAACTTGCCTGAAACTGAAGTTCAGAGCTGCTGGGAGCTTGTGGCTCCCTCCAGATTGAAAAAGAACTGCGTCCTCCGGTGCCAGCCCTCTTCCCAAGCCCTGTGCACGCCTCCATACCTCCGTACTTTGCTTCCGCACCTCCTCTGAGTCTCAGTCTCTCTTTTTTAAAAAAATATATTTTATTGATTTTTTACAGAGAGGAAGGGAGATGGATAGAAAGTTAGAAACATCGATGAGAGAAAAACATCTATCAGCTGCCTCCTGCACACCTCCTACTGGGGATGTGCCTGCAACCAAGGTACATGGTTGACCGGAATCGAACCTGGGATCTTTCAGTGTGCAGGTAGATGCTCTATCCACTGAGCCAAACTGATTAGGGCTCAGTCTCTTTCTAGTTGTAGAATTTTCACTCAGCCAGCCTTCCTGTGGTTCTGGGTGCTGTCCGTTTTTTCTTTTCGTTGTGATTTTGAAATAATTGTGCACAGCCGCAGTTCCGGTGTTTACCTATGCCACCATCTTGGTTTCTCTCTATTTAGCTTTTAAAAAAAAAAAATTTTTTTTATTGATTTTTTACAGAGAGGAAGGGAGAGAGATAGAGAGAGTTAGAAACATCGATAAGAGAGAACTATCGATCAGCTGCCTCCTGCACCCCCCCCCACTGGGGATGTGCCTGCAACCAAAGTACATGCTCTTGACCAGAATCGAACCTGGGACCTTTCAGTCCACAGGCTGACGCTCTATCCACTGAGCCAAACCAGTCAGGGCTATTTAGCTTTTTTTTTTTTTTAATACCTCATCTTATTTTTCTCAAAAATGGTTAAGATGATAATATTTGAATTTTTTCCTGTTTTAGCAGACCTTGTATCCATCAATTACGTTTTAAAAAAAGCAACTTTTTTTTTAATTTCAGAGAGGAAAGGAGAGGGGGAGAGAGAGAAAAAAAAACCAATGATGAGAGCAATTCATTGATTGGTTGCCTCTTGCACACCTGCCACTGGAATGAAGCCCCAGCCTGGGCATGTGCCCTAGACTGGAATCAAACCCAGGATCCTTCAATCTGCAGGCCAACACTCTACCCACTGAGCCAAACCAGTTAGAGCCTTCAAATACTTTGTGTGTGTGTAATTCCTCTAAATAAATATTTCAGTATGTATTGCTGGTCATTTAAGAGCAACATAGTCTTAATTCTGATATAAAAGAAAACAAACCTGTTATAATCTCAAGGAATTTACCATCAAAACAATGTACTGCTGGTCCTGGCCAGGTAGCTCGGTTGGAGTGTCGTTCTGTGCACCAAAAGGTTTCGGGTTGAATTCCCAGTCACGGCACATATCTAAGTTGCCAGTTTGATCCCCGAGTTGGGGGTGAATTTGGGAGGCAACAGATCAATGTTTCTTTCTCTCCCTTCCTTCCTCTCTTAAAAAAACATACCTTGCCCTGACCAGTTTGGCTCAGTGGATAGAGCATCTACCTGCAGACTGAAGGGTCCCAGGTTCGAGGCTCAGTGGATAGAGCATCTACCTGCAGACTGAAGGGTCTGGTCAAGGGCATGTACCTTTGTTGCGGGCACATCCCCAGTGGGGGGCGTGCAGGAGGCAGCTGATCGATGTTTCTCTCTCATTGAAGTTTCTAACTCTCTATCTCTTTCCTTTCCTCTCTGTAAAAAATCAATAAAATATTTTAAAAAAGAAATAAAAATGAGAAAGAACCTACAATTATCTCCCATTTCTTAAAAACAAACAAACACACACAAAAAACCATATCTTCAGGTGAGGATTAAAATATACTAAAAAAAAAAAAGAAAAAGAACAAAAAAGAACAAAAAACAATAAAACAATGTACTGCCATGGCCCATGTGGCTCAATTGATTGGGCATTGTCCCATGCATGAGAGAGTTTAGAGTTCAATTCCCAGTTAGGGCACAGGCCCGTGTCAGTCTTGATCTGTGTGTGTATGAGGGAGAGGGAAGAAGGGGATGCAGAGGCAGCCTATGGATGTTCTGCTCTCTAGTCCATGTTTCTCTCTCATTCCCTTTCTCTCTCAAATCAACAAATAAAACAAAGAAAAATTAATGACTACTTCCTTTTAAACTTTTTTTGATTGATTTGAGAGAGAGAGAAAGGAAAAGGGGAGAGAAACATCAACTTGATGTCCACCTATTTATGCATTCATGGGTTGATTCTATTTTTTAAAATGTTTTTATTGATTTCAGAGAGGAAGGTAGAAGGAAAGAGAGATAGAAACATCAGTGATGACAGAAAATTATTGATTGGCTGCCTCCTGCATGCCACACACTGGGAATTTGGGTATGTGCCCTTGACCGAATTGAACCTGGGACCCTTCAGTCTGCAGGCTGATGCTCTATCCACTGACCCAAACCAGCTAAGGCAAGGCAACTCTTATAGAGTGCAGTTTTGATACTGTGTCTTAAAATTACAAATGCGTTTTAACTGTTTTTACAGAAATTCCTCCTATACACTTGGACAGATGCAAACTGAGCTATATATATAAGGTCATTACAGAATAGCTTGTGGGAGCTAAAGGTTGGAAAAAAGCAGTCTCAGTTCACTAGCCCCTACAACTCAGTAAATCAATACATACACTGGTATGGTAGGCAGCCATAAACACCTTTTAACATATTTTTAATTTTTTTGAACTGTGTGTCAGGGACATTCGTGCTGTACATATTCTGTGCCTGCGTCAAATCAAAATTTACAAAAGACCAAAATAAAGCAAACTATGACATTCAAAGAAATAATTAGGAAGGATAGCACAGAATGCAAGGATCTGGGCAGTCTATAAGAAAGCTCCCTTAGCCAAACACTCTCACAAGACTGAAGCCCTGAAAAACGGGAATTGAAATGAAGGCAAGACCAAATTTACAGCTGACTTCCTTTGCCAAGAATGATCCAGTAGAGCACCGCCTGTAAGGTGTGGCCATCTGGATCCAGGACTGCCTCTGCAGAGTGTAATTGGAAAAGTTGAGGGTAGCAATAGTTCGACTTTATGACCTTCTTTTGAGCTCATCGTCAGGATTATTTAGGTTCCCTAGTGGCTGGCAGAGGAGGCCCAAATGTCCAAATTTGATAGTAAAGGAGAGACCACAGGAAGAGAGTGTGAACCAACCCTATGCTCTCGACCCCCACCCCAGCCCACCACCCTCAAAATCAGTAAGAAGCTGTTGTAATAAGTGGATTATAAAACAAATAGGGGTCTGTACTAAGGAGATGATAGTGACAATGTTAAAGGAGGAAATAAATTTCTAAGTCTTCAAACTTTTGTAAGAGGACTAATTTTTTTAAGATGCCATTATTGTGTGTGTGTATGTGTGAAAAATAATTATTTAAAAAAATATTCACAAGGATGACTTTTTTTATATATATACTAGAGGCTTGGTGCATGAAATTCATGCACGTGGTGGGGGGAGGGGTGTTCCTCAGCCCAGCCTGCACCCTCTCCAATCTGGGACCCCTTGGGCCTAAACTGGCAGTTGGACATCCCTCTCACAATCCGGGACTGCTGTTTCCTAACCGCTCGCCTGCCTGATTGCTCCTAACTGCTTCTATCTGCCAGCCTGATTGCCCCCAACCACTACCCTGCCAGCCTGATTGACACCTAACTGCTCCCATGTGAGCCTGATTATCCCCAACTTCCCTTCCCTGCTGGCCTGATCGCCCCTAACTGCCCTTCCCTACCAGCCATCTTGTGGTGGACATCTTGTGATGACACGAAGGTGGCCATTTTGTGATGTCGCGAGTGATGCCACCTAGGCTTTTATTACATAGGAGATATATATATATATATACACACTAGGGGCCTGGTACACAAAAATTTGTGCACTCGGGAGGTCCCTCAGCCCGGCCTGTGCCCTCTCGCAGTCTGGGACCCCACTGGGGATGTCCACCTGCTGGTGTGCCTGGTCAGCCTGGGTGAGGGGCTGATGGCTGTTTGCAGGCTGTCCAAGCTCCCCAATGGGATCCCTCACCCCATTGGGGTATGGCCAGCCTGGGTACGGGCCTGAGGGCCATTTTCAGGCGTTCAGGCTGCCCACAGCTCCCATTGACCCAATGTTCCAGCAAGGCTGGCTGGAAGCAGGTTTCTGGGGTTTGTTTATCTTCTATAATTGATACACTGTTCCTTTAAGCCGAGGCCTAGGCAGTTAACAAAACCTCCTCTCTGCTTCAGCTCTGGCTTCTATAAAGAAACAATGTTTCCCTTAGAAGTCAGACCTGGCCTGCTGTTTGCTTCAACTCCTAGGATTGAAACAATGTTGCAAATATGTTGTTCCCTGGAGCGGAGAGAAGCCCATGGGCCCCCCAAACAGTTTCACTCCTGCTGCAATGGAAACTGCCTGTTTACTCAGCTCCCTGAGTGTCGGCTTCCATGTTGGCTGGGTTAATTTGCATACAGTTACTCTGATTGGCTGATGGGCATGGCTTAGGCATCCCAAAGGGATGGTCAATTTGCATATTACACTTTTATTATATAGGATACTTAAATTTTTAAAATATATTTTTATTGATTTCAAAGAGAAGGGGAGATGAAGAAAGAAACATCAAGGATGAGAATCACTGATTGGCTGTTTCCTCCATGCCCCCTTACTAGGGATTAAGCCTGCTACCCAAACATGTGCCCCAACCAGAATGGAACTGTGATCTCCTAGTTCATAGGTCAATGCTCCACCACTGAACTACACTGGCTGGGCTGTTTTATATATTTTTAAATTCACTTAATTCTTAATTAATACAGGACAGCTGGATTTTCCTACTTACTTTTGCATTCAATCTTTTATGACATCACATATCATGCAGACTCTGAAAAACTCCACTGCACACTTATGAGAAAATCAGAGTGCAAAAGGTATTATGAAAATTACTTTTCTCTTGTGCAGTTTCTGGAGCACACTTTGAGAATCACGACTCTATTCTTAGGAATATATAGGGAGTTTTCAAAACCCTCTATGGGAATCTCATTTCCCAAATTTTCTCGTTAAGTTTTTTGGTCCATCTCTTGTTTGCTTCAACTGGTATTGTTCTCAGGCAGCTATGGTGTTATGTTAGACAATAGCCAAGAATTTTAATTTATTTATTTTAACAGAAGCACTAGGGATAGGGCTTATATCACTGAATGAGCTCTCAGTTAGATCTAATAAAGACAAGTGCTGTGAATGGGGCTTTTCTAGGGAGCTGCAAGACAAATCAAATAATGGCAATTCTCTGAAGATGAGGCTGTCTGAGAGCCTCAAATCCATTTCCATCCCTCCAGTGGCTGCTATACTGCTGGTTTCCACAGCCACCATGGTTGCAAGGCAAGATGACATTTTTTCAGTTGAAGTAGCTTTAAGAAAGAGTTTTTTTTTTTTTTTTTTTTTTTTTTAGAATTGGGAGCTGTCATTTTGGACAAGATATTTAAAACCCTACTGTCAATCTTCCATCCTAAGAGATTGCATCCCTCTGAAAGGAAATGCTTCCATATTCCTCCTAAAAAAGGCAAAGCAAAACAACAAAAAAACACTTGAAAATTGTTTCTTCTGCTCCCTGAGACAGAAGGACTATTGTCTTCGCACTTTTGGCCCCACTGACCTTCACAGGACGTCCTGGACCTGGATTCCAGATGCGGAAAGTAGGTGGGTTGATTGACACACGTGGCAAACAGGGTAAATTAGGAATCTGGGGGTGGGGTAGGGCTGTACCTCAAGACTCTTTGAGTTTTTACTTCTCAACACCTCATCATTTCCATTCTAAATAGCAAATAAATTACAGTTAAATGTAATTAGGGGCATGTAATAAAGGGACAAGTTTCTCCTTGTCCTCCCTGGACGGACTCGGAAGACCATCTGTGGTTCCCGCCCAGAAGAGGTTTCTACACAGGGAATGAGGTCCAGGATTTGCATGTGAAATAGGGTTGTGTTTGCCAGCCCAGGCCCCCTTTCCCCTGATTTCTGGCCGTTTAGGTCAAGGATGAAGTGAGTGAACATGGCTGGTGGCTGCTGGGCTGGACCACTGCCCCGACCAGACCCGGCCGCAGAGGCTCAGCTAACGGGTGCGGACAGGTGTGCTGCGGCGCGGAGGCGGCGGGAAGGTGCTGGACGCGCGGGCTCAGCAGTCAGAAGCCCGGCGCCGGGGGGCGTGCGCGGCCCACGCCGTCGGAGGACTTGACAGATCCCGAAGAAAACAAAAAACCAAACCAAAACCCACCGGCTGCCCCACGTTTCTTTGCAAAGAAATCGTGGGTGGAGCTCGGAGCCGGACGAGGGAGTAGAATTCCGCGAGGCCGCCTCCGCCCACCCAGCGACCCAGACCGCGGCGCCTCGCCCCGGGCCCCGGCGGCTGCACCGCGCGTTGGGCCCGGAGAGGATGTCGAGGCCAAGCGAGCGACTCGTCCTTTGGGTACTTCCCGGCTTCGCTCCTCGGTAGTAAACAAAGTGTCGCCGCCGCCTCCACGCTGGTGTGCCTCCTAGCAATCCAACACCCAGAGGGCAAGAGGCTCACAGAAACACTTGAGAATTAGGAGAAAATAACATTCAAAGAGAGAGAGGAGGGAAGGGAATGGGAGGGAAGGGAAGGGAAGAGAGTGGAGAGAGAGAGAGAGGGAGGGAGGGAGTGGGGAGGGGGAGGGGGAGGGGGGGAGAGAGAGAGAGAGAGAGAGAGAGAGAGAGAGAGAGAGAGAGAGAGAGAGAGAGAGAGAGAGAGGAGAGAGAGGAGAGACACCCCACTAACCCCTACCAACCCATTGCCACCTCCCGGAGGAAAACCGGCCCCGCCCAGGCCGACGTCCACTGGCTGCCCCGGTGGCGGTGCCGCGCACTCATTGGCCGCCCGAGCTGTCAGTCAGGGGCGGGCCGGAGCCCGCGCCGCCGCGGGAGGGGGTGGCGGCAGATCCCGTAAGTCGGGCGGCCGCGTAGTAGCTGCAACCTCTGCTGCCGCAGCCACATTCAACAGGCAGCAGCGCCGTGGTCGCGCCGCGGAGGAGAGCGAGCAGCCCGCGGCGTCCGTCAGGCTTTGTCAGCAGGAGCGCTGCGCCGGTGCTGCCGGAGCCCGGCGACTCTGGCCTGCCGTCCCGTCGGTGCAGCGGACCCGAGGGAGCCTAGTTGTTGATGGACTCGTGAAGTTAAGTTCTGGGCTCGCGCTTCCACTTCGCTGCGCCTTTCTCGCGGTTTCTGTCCGCTCGCGGCACCGACCTCGCCCCCAATCTCGGACCAGCTCTTCGCGCCCCTCCCCCTCGGACCCCGGTCCGGCGCTCTACTCCTTCTTGGTTCTCCTGGGCTGGGGGAGGGGCGGGGGTCACCATGGCCGAAGCGCCCCAGGTGGTGGAGATTGATCCGGACTTCGAGCCGCTGCCGCGGCCACGTTCGTGCACCTGGCCGCTGCCCAGGCCGGAATTTAGCCAGTCCAACTCGGCCACCTCCAGCCCGGCGCCGTCGGGCAGCGCGGCCGCGAACTCCGACGCCGCGGCGGGCCTGCCCTCGGCGGCCGCTGTCAACGCCGACTTCATGAGCAACCTGAGCCTGCTGGAGGAGAGCGGGGACTTCCAGCAGGCGCCTGGCTCCGTGGCGGCGGCGGCGGCGGCGGCGGCGGTGGCGGCGGCAGCCGCAGCTGCTGCCACCGGGGGGCTGTGCGGGGACTTCCAGGGCTCAGAGGCGGGCTGCCTGCATCCGGCCCCGCCGCAGCCCCCGCCTCCCGGGCCGCTGTCGCAGCACCCACCGGTGCCCCCCGCCGCCGCCGCCGCCGGGCCGCTGGCCGGCCAGCCGCGCAAGAGCAGCTCGTCCCGGCGCAACGCGTGGGGCAACTTGTCCTACGCCGACCTCATCACCAAGGCCATCGAGAGCTCGGCCGAGAAGCGGCTCACGCTGTCGCAAATCTACGAGTGGATGGTCAAGAGTGTGCCCTACTTCAAGGATAAGGGCGACAGCAACAGTTCGGCGGGCTGGAAGGTGAGTGGCCGTAGGACGCGCAGCAGGACCCAGAGCGGGGATACGAAGCCCCCTACTGCGCCGGAGGTGGCGGTTGTGCAAGTTTGCTTGTCCGGAAAGTGCAGGGCGCCCGTGCTGGGAGCGGGTGGAAATTGGCCGATGTGGACTTGCTCGGGGCCAGTGCGGGGACAGGTAGGAGTTAGCGCGCTCCGGTGCGGGTAGGATGGAACGGGGAGCGGGCTCGTTTAAGGGAGTGAGGAAAGTATGCCGAGAAGTGGACCTCGGAGCAGGGGTAAAAGTTCGCCAGTGAAAGGAGAAGGGGGTTCACTGGGAGCTGCTCCCTCGCCCGCAGCCCGCGCGGACTTTTGGGGCTGCTCTTTCACCTCCAGAATCTGGGGGACGAGGTCCTGTGGCTCGCGACCTCCTGGCCTTGGGCCGTACCGGGAGCCGTTTCCGCCGCGCTGGGCGGGCATGGGCAGGCGAGGGGCTTCGGAGCCCCGCCAGCAGGTGGAGGGGGGATAGGCAGGGCGCGAGCCTGCGTATGGGGGTTGGCCCCACAGTTTTTGGAGGACTGTGTGCATTTTGCTTTGTTTTGATTTTATCCGAAGTGGCCTTGAGTACAGGGAACCGGGCGTGTGGAGCTTGAGGTAGCGCATCCGACGAGTGCAACGCGGTGGCCGCAGCCTGCGGAGCCTTGGTGCCGGCAGCGCGAGGCGAGTTAAAGTTCAAGTGTGACCCTCGGCGGGGGCGGGGGCGGGAGCAGGCGACAGCCAGGGAGGGGCAGAGAGGGCAGGAAGCGAGAACCTTTAAAGGGCCAGCGCAGCTTTTGGCCCGGCCGCGGAATAGCGCGGCCAGCACTTCTCTACTCTAGCAAGGAAGTACCCGCACACTTCGATTAGCCTTTAAAGGGGCCGGAAGAGGCCCCCCTGGGTGTCCTGGGCTGGGCACCTGTAGGCCTTTTCTCTCGCTTTGCCACCTCAGTTAGCACCAAGCACGGAGGTACAGACCCGAGGGCCTCATCCTGACTGTGCAGACACCATAAGAGAGATAATCATAATCTTTATATATAACATAATCCTTGCCGCGCAATTGTTACACCAAGGTGGTTTTATGTGCACTGTCGGGATAACCCGGTGGTTATTGTGTGTCAAAAAGGTTACGTTATTTACATCGCGTTGAAGTTCCTGGAGAAGGAAACAGGATTTTATTTTTTTCCAATGTGTTTTAGAGTAAAACGATCACTTATAACTTTATTATTAGGCACCCATGCAACTTAACAAGTGTTTCAAAAAGGTAAAGTGAGTTTACATTGTGAGTACGTGGAACGCAGAGTTTACTCTTGTATTATTTATTGTATTTTCCATATGAACAACTGTAAGCCTACTTTTACCTCACCCTGTATTCTTGTAAGTCACAAAGTCATAATTGTCTGCCATGTCTAATTTTATTTAACGTTTGAATTTAACTATTTATTTTACTTGCTCATCTACCCATACTACTTCAGCCTATGATAAAGCATTTGCCATCATATTTTTTATTTTATTTTTTGTCATTTAAAAGTACAGGGTATACTTACACCATTCTTTTATGTCCTTGGAAATGGGTACAACCTATTTAAACTTGCTGGAGTGCCTTTCTTTAAAGGTAGAGAAAGGCAAAGTTTTAGGATTATTTTTAGTTTTGCCTCTCAAATGGCTTTAAGTCAGGGTATTATTCTTAAACTAGGAATATAACAAAGTTTTAAGATTTAATGCTTAGTAAAAAAAAAAAAAGATAATAAAGCCAAATCATCTACCATTTTTATTAGATTCTTACTTGTTCTAATTTTTTTCTCAAATGCAATTATAATTTTATTATTTTAAGAATTTACTTACCCGAGGTAGCAAGTCTATTAAGTATTAGTTAGGATTATCTGTCTAGACTTGGAGGCCCAGTGGCAGGACCTAGTAGAAACCTAGTGGGGCTTTGGAATGAAGTGCTTCAGGTGTAACCAAGAGTCAGTTGGTGCAAGTCAGATTACAGCAAGTGCATTTTCATTTTGAGTAAATGGATATTTTAAGAAGAAAAGAAACAACATGAGGTGTTCTAACTCATAACTAAGTCTTCTGTTTAGTTTTCATAAAAATGAGTTACTTGTTAAAACCGAGTTTCACTCAGATCTGAAAGATATTCCTGTTTTAAAGAATCATACAAGGAAGAAATTCAGTTGTAAAATGCAAATCAACCTAAACTTAACTGCTTTAGAACTGAAGAGAGGCTGCTTAGGAACACTTAAGTATTTACTGTGATGTACTATTAGGAATTAGACTGAATGTTTAGTTAAATATAGTTTCTTGTGTTTTACTTCTTATGGCTTGTCTGAGAATTTGAAAGTCATTTGCATGGACAAAGTACTTGGGAAGCTGTTAAAGGGCTCAAAAACTTCTAGTTCCTTAAATACTGGTTATGTTTTTAGGACATGAATTTTGTATTTGTAGGGATGGTATCTTAAATCTACTTTACACTTGTTTAACATTTATTATAACTGTCATAAGTTTACACACAAAGTAGAAGCTAAAGTTTTTGGAAAACCTAATACCTTTTAAACCATGTATAGTATTTATAATTAGTGATACTTCTTTCTCATAACCTATTTTTTTTTTTTTTTTTTCAAATAGAAAGCTGTCTAGAGTTTGGAAAGTAATATTGGGAGTTCTGACTTTTTTTTTTGGTAAATGGTAATTTTGAGTTGGCTTTTGTTTTTTGTTTTGGTATTATTTGCAACACTTAGTTTAGGTGAAAAGAATGCTTCAAGACTCAACACATAAAAATTTAAATTGTTTTATTACTAAGTAGCTTAGATTCTTTATTTCGGAATGAAGTTTCTTTAATTTGGTCTGTGAACTGAACATTTTAAAATTAATGTATATTCTATAATTTGGGTTTTTAAGCTGTAGGTGAGTAATTTAATTAGCTACAGAGATCCCTTGGCAGGAAGATGGCTGCTTTTTTGCTGCACAGTTAGTAACATTTAACTTAAATAATCCTGGGGAAGCCAACTTCTAGTTTGTTTGTTACTGAAATTACCTTAAGGAAAACCCTTTTTTACAGTTGGGTGAAAATTGCAGTAAATGTATTTGAAGAGAGCATGAGGAAAGAGAATTAAAAGTGGGTAATGATTATGCAGCCAAGTATATCTTATTTGTTAAAGACTGAAAATTTTGTGAGACTGATGTGAATATGAACATGTCTTATAATAACTTACTTTGTTCAGAAATTCTAAAATAGATGCCAGGTATCTTAATTGAGACTCATAAGAACTTTATTTTTATTTTGCCTATGTTTTCATGGCAAAAAGGGGAGATATGATGACAGGAGGGGCTTCTATTTTTGAATGATACTGAAAAAAATTTAAAAATAATTTTTTTAAAGTGGCAAACATTTGAATATTGGTAAAAAAGTTTTAAAAGTTCTCATGTAAATTTTAAAAAAGGTTAAAGTTTGTGGAGACCTTTCCATAATTACTGAAGAGCTATTACATTGGCAGTGGACACAAATACTGCTAGATGCCATGCACTGCACAGGGAATCTGAGTGTACAGTTGAAAGAAGATAAGGGGAAATAATATTTTCGGTGGTTAGTTAGAATCCCTAAGAGGCTGGAAAAGTTTTGTCTGACCTTGGGCTCTTCATCCAGACTCCTAAACTGTAATTCTGCATGACTTACATTCTGTCTATCATCTATCTTTCTCTCTCTCTCTCTCTCTCTCTCTCTCTCTCTCTCTACCTACCTACCTATCATCTATCTATCTATGTATGTCACTTTGAGAGAGAGAGAGAAACACTGATTTATCGTTCCACTTACTTCATGCATTCATTAATTTGTAGCTTCTTGTATGTATCCTGACCTGGGATATGCCACATCCATGGTTTATTGGGACTGTGCTTTAACCTGACCAAGGCCTGCATGACTTTCTGAGAGAGCAGCTGTCTGTATTTGTCTGGAATTTCTTTGGGAAGCCTGGACTATTTGTATGTTTCTGGAACACTCTGCCCTTGGAAATTACCCAGTACCCTGGCATCATGGGAATTTACTCGGCTGTTTTTCTTTTTTTTAAGTATGTGTGTGCTGTAACTTTGGTGCTTCCTGGAATTCTCTTGGAAAGGCAGTATAAACCGCATGGTGATTGGAGAGAGCAAAGGAGTTTGCAAATATAGGGAGCATCAGCGAACACAGTGGTTTTAGTCTTGCTTCTCTGCAGTTTAAAATTTGCCTTGGTCTTCATAGGAACAACTTGCAGAGACTTGCCCAAACCCCCAGGGGCGTTTCTTGGGTCAGATAACTATCTTTTTTTGTGCATACAAAATTCTGAAGTTGGTGTGGTTCTCAATTGTGAAACAGAGAGGACCAGATGAACTTGAAAAATGTTTATTTTGATGTCGAAGGGATACAGGCTTGTATTTCAGTGGATATACTGAATGCAAATGCATTCAAAGGTTGGAAGAAGTCTCCCTTTTTGCTAATTCCTGATAAGGACTAACAGAACTTGTCAGTGGCACAGAAATTTTTTGCAGAGAATTACTCCTTGTTATTTGTCGTCTTCTAAGGAACATATGAAACAAGATAATACATTTTTGTATATTGGTGGTTTCATATGGTTCAACCTTTAGGAAAACCCTTTTTCCACTGGCATTTCACTTTACTCCACGCAATCTACTTATGATTTATCAATCTACTTATGAGTTAAAGCACTCTAAATACTGAGTCTTGGGTTGAGTTATTTTTGTCACTTGGAAGGTATTTGGCTGCCTTCCTTTTTAAAATTTCTTTTTCATCTGTTATATAGCTTTAATATAAGCTAAAGAAAATAAAAAAAAGTATTTTTGATATTAAGTAAAAAAAAATTAGGATGCCATATCTGCAGCAGTTATTATTATTTCAGTTTATTATTTAGTGAATTTTCACCATAATGAATTACTGAAGGACATACATTCAACATGTGTTCCTATTTCAGGCTGTATCCATTACAGAAAAAAAAAATACAGTGAGACATAGCTGCATGATAAGCTTCTGCAGTCCCAAATTCTGTTTCAGTGATTGTTGAAGCTGCACTCTTTATAGTCAGTAGATAAAAAAAGGCTGCCAGTAGAGTGTTTGAGTCTTCCTCTTTCTCATTTTCTGTTGACCACTCTCCTTGTAAAAATATTTTCTTGTTTTGGACTCTGTTCCATTGTATTATCCTGATCCTCACCCTTCATTCTGACTTCTCCCAATTGATTTACTCATGATTTTTCCTTCTCCTATGCTAAGTCATGAGTATACGTTGGGACTAGTTGTGATCTTTTGCTCTGGTTGTTTTCTAGATGACTTACCCCTCTGCTGTTCTGTCTCCAAGTACTAAAGGCCATAAATGTCCTACTTTCACCTCAAATTCAACATGTCTAAACCCAAGCATACAGTATTTCCTCTTCCTCTCAGATGAGGTTCCTGTCTTGAGTTCCCCCGATTTGGTTCTTGGCCTACTTAGTTCTTTCCCTAGTTTTCAAACTTGTATGTCCTCTTCACTCTTCCAATGGGTTCAGTGTCCCCTAGTCTGTTAACTCTTTTTTCTTAAAGTTTTTTGAGACTTTCCTGTATTAGCTTCTGATTATTCCCCTAGGGTTAGCTCTTTATTCAGGTCTAGACCATTTTGTCCCTAGGATTTGGATCATCTGTGCTTTTACTGCAAATTCCACAAATTTTGCTTATAGTCTTCAAGGCTTAGTTAGTTCCACCTACTTTTTAAAAAAAATATATTTTATTGTTTTTCTACAGAGAGGAAGGGAGAGGGACAGAGAGCCAGAAACATCGATGAGAGAGAAACATTGATCGGCTGCCTCCTGCACACCCCCCACTGGGAATGTCCCTACAACCAAGGTACATGCCCTTGACCAGAATTGAACCCGGGACCCCTGAGTCCGCAGGCCCGACGCTCTGTCCAGTGAGCCAGAGCAGCTAGGGCGCCACCTACTTTTATTCTTGGCTTGTGCTGGAAGGCATTTTTGCTTTGCCTGACTTTGAACTGAGCTACACCAGCCAGGGCAGTCCTTAATTTTTAAATTTGTTTTTGGAATGATGAACATGAAAATAGGGGAAGTATCAGAGTGACAGATACATAAAATACAGAAAGCTTGAAAAGTATACGTAGGTTCTGTCTGGTGTTGCTCAGTGGTTTTATTCTTGGTCAGGGAGGTCACAGTTCTATTCCTGGTCTGGGACATGCCCTGGTTTTGGACTTGATCCCCCGTGGTGGGGTGTGCAGGAGGCCGCCCATCAATGATTCTCTCTCATCATTGGTGTTTCTAGCTCTATCTCCCTCTCCTTTCTGAAGGAAAAATACACACAAACACACACACATATATAAGTATAGATAGCAAAGTCTTGTCAGAGTGAACTTGGACTTTATTATGAAAGTAACGTGTTGTAAGACCAAATCTTTCTATGAAATGGTATTTTTGTAATATTAGAAGTTATAAAAATAGGATTACATTTTTAGTTTTTTTTAAGTGCAACTTAGAAACACTCTTATGTGTAAATAATAGACCCATGGAATGCAATTTAAAGCCAGTAGTATACTGCATTTAAAAAAATTTTACGTTCAATATTATTTGGTAGTATACTGCACTTGATTTAAAACTGACATAGAATTTGGTAATACGTGGAACAGATTACATAATTGACTTAATATGAATAGTAGGCATTTACAAAATATTTAGGTTTTTGCTTGGTCTGTTTTTGAAAAGTAACTTTCATTTTTAGTAGCAGAGTGATTCACACACAAATATCACTATTGAACATAATTTTTGATTTTTTTGAAAAATGAGAATTTCTCAAGTTAAAGTTAGAAATCTCAAAATATACTCAGGGTAACTGAAAACTATACTGACTTAAAAAAGATGTTTTAAAGTTTAAATAGTTAAAAAATATTTTATTGATTTCAGAGAAGAAGGGAGAGGGAGAGATAGAAACATCAATGATGAGAGAAAAATCATTGATCAGCTGCCTCCTGCATGCCCCTTACTGGGGATCAAGCTTGCAATTCAGGTATGTGCCCTTGATAGGAATCGAACCCGGGACCTTTTCAGCCCACAGCCAAGGCTCTGTCCACTGAGCCAAACCAGCTAGGGCTAAATAACAGTTTTAATATTGCATTAGCTGAATATTGGCTATCCTGGATATACTAGATCTTTAACCACTACCCCACGTACAGGCATAAAGGAGATTATGAAATGTTTTAATGGATCCAGAGGAGGTTAAATTTGGCTAAACCCAAAATTGATGCCAAGCAGATAGACATTAACTGAATACTTGAGTCTGACTAGTCTATAGTGAACTGTTTTACTGTTATGTTTGTACCTATAGTAGCAGACTACACTTTATTAAAAAGTTACTTTGTCCGTGGTCTGGGGACAGTGAAACAAAAGTAGACTGAATAGCTCTCTGCCATAGGGTTTTATTAAATGT
Source organism: Murina feae (assembly GCA_004026665.1). NCBI lineage: Eukaryota > Metazoa > Chordata > Mammalia > Chiroptera > Vespertilionidae > Murina > Murina feae. Next base: position 23,022 of record PVJC01026743.1, read on the forward strand.
GTAAGTTATCTTTCACACAGACAAAATAGCTTCCTGAGCACACTTGCAGTGATTACTAATGATGTCAGGGTAAACTAGCTAAACCAACTAGGAAACAGTATGGACTTGACCAATCTAATTTTCCCTGTTATTGTTTGTAGATCTAGTGAATTTCAAAAAATTGCAGCTCATTTTACATTACATAAGCTCTTTTCATTACATAAGCAGAGAGAAATATAAAACATTATCCTTCAACTTATGTCTCATCTTGGTTCTAATATTGAAGAGAAGTGTGGGGTCCTGTCTTCCTCTGAAAGGAGAGGCAGAAGTCAATTTTGTAGATCTCTGGGAAGATAGGTTATATCTACCAAGGTAGCTTGTCCCTACTGTTACTAAATCACATGAGTTTTTTAATTCTTTTTTTTTTATTATTATTTATTTTATTTTATTTATATTTTTATTTTTATTGTTCATATTATTACAGTTGTTACTCTTTTTTCCCCCATAGCTCTCCTCCTCCCATTTCCCACCCCAACTTCTGTCCTTGCCCCCCCACTGTCCTCATCCATAGGTGTACGATCATTGTCCATTCTCTTCCCGCACCCCCAACACCCTTAACCCCCCAAAATTGTCCGTCCACTCCATTCTATGCCTCTGATTCTATTCTATTCACCAGTTTATTCTGTTCATCAGATTGTTTATTCACTTGATTCTTAGATTCACTCGTTGATATATATTTGTTGTTCATAATTTTTACTTTCCTTTTTCTTCTTCCTCATTCTCAAAGGATACCTTTC
>PVJC01026744.1:0-23803 GCA_004026665.1 Murina feae
CAAGCCTCCACGGTGTGCCTGGGGGCAGGCCCCCGGCAGGTAGACACACACAGGAGGACTGCTCCGAGCCTCTGATGGGGCTGGGGGCAGGTCCCCAGTGATGACACACACACATACACACACACACAAAAGGCGCCTGGCAGACTGGGGCCATCATAGGACATCCACTGAGGGGTCCCAGACTGTGAGAGGGCACAGGCCGGGCTGAGGGACTCCCTCCACCCCGAGTGCACAAATTTTTGTGCACCGGGCCCCTAGTTCTATATAATAAAAGGGTAATATGCAAATTGACCCTAATAGCAGAACCACTGGGAATGAGTGGTCACTATGACACACACTGACCATCGGGAGGCAGATGCTCAAAGCAGGAGATGGCCCCTGGTGGTCAGTGCATTCCCACAGTGGGAGCTCTGCTCAACCACAAGTCAGGCTGATGGCTGCCAGTACAGTGGTGGTGGTGGGAGCCTCTCCTGCCTTAGCAGCACTAAGGATGTCTGACTGCAGCTTAGGCCTGCTCCCCGCTGGCAAGTGGACATCCCCTGAGGGCTCCCAGGCTGCCAGAGGGATGTCTGACTGCCAGTTTAGGCCCAATCGCCCAGAGAGCAAGCCTAAGCCAGTAGGTGGACATCCCCCAAGGGTTCCCAGACTGCAAGAGCGGGCTGAGGACTCCCCTCTCCCCCCTGTGAGTGCACAAAGTTTTGTGCACCAGGCTTCTAGTATAAAATAATATTGAAAGTAAACTATAATTGAAACATAGAAAATTAAGTTAAAATAAAAGTAGTAGATATCCCTTACTTACCTGTGTTGGTTGGAGATAATTATCCTGAAAGACTTTAGATCTAACATAATTCAAAAAAATAACTGTACTCATTATTTTTAGGCTTTATATTTAAAATATAATAAATCAGAATGGTAGATGAACCACATCCAGCGCAGCCAGTGGTGAAGCAGAGGAAGGGCGGTGAAGTATTAAAGAAGACACACAAGAGAATATAGTTAGGACCAGGTAATTCACTGTGCCTGGATGAGGAAACGGTGACAGCCTGTAAGCTGAGGCTTTATTTTATAGTCAGATCACACAAAGCAAAACAAGGGCAAGATGTTTACAATGTTTTTGTGAATTTCAAATCTTCTTTCCTCTTGTTGCCATTCTCTGAACTCTATCAAGCTTTAATTAGGCAGCACTTGCTGGCACACACACATACACACACACACACACACCACCCCACCCCACACCTTCCCCTCCTGGAGCCCATATCCCTTAGCTACCTAGGACTGCAGGGTTGGACTATAAGGTCAAGCTTACAACTATAGCCTTTTGGCTATAATTGAGCTGGGACTTGTATGTGGCTTTGCCACAAATCAGTCCAAGGCTTGATCCTATCCCAATGCTGCAGCTGCTCTGCACAGGTAGATATGCTTTTTTTTCTCTCTCTCTACCTTACCCATATTCTTCCTCTGAGAGTTTCTGAAGTTATTTGGTCCCTAAATGATTGAGGCTGTGTGTATGTACAAATGTATGTGCTTAGGTTTTCTCGATGTGGTGCTCAGTTTTACCAGCTCTTTTTTTTTCTTAAAGAGGTTTTTTTTTTCTTTAAGATGCTTTTTATAGCCCTGGCCATTGTTGCTCAATGATGAGTTGTTGGCCCTCACATCAGAGGATTGCAGGTTAAAGTCAAGGGCCTGTTCATTCCCTGGCCCCTTTCAGGCACATGCAGGAGGCAACCAATACATGTGTCTCACATCAATGTTTCTTTCTCCCTCCCCCCATATACTCTCTGTAAAGCAATGGAAAAATATCCTCATGTGAGGAATTTAAAAAAAGTATGTTTGTAGTTGTTTGTATGGGAAATCTATATATATAAAAGCCTAAGTGACTGTTTGACAGTTTGACAGGTAGCTATGATGCGTACTGACCACCAGGAGGCAGACGCTCAATGCACAGGCATGGAAGCATGGAACAGATTGATGAATCTCAGAGGGAAGGTGGGAGGGCAGAGGGCAGGAAGAGATTAACCAAAGATCTTATATGCATGTTAGAGGCCTGGTGCATGGATTCATGCACTGGTGGGGTCCCTCAGTCTGGCCTGCAGGGATTGAGCTGAAACCAGCAGTCCAACATCCCCCGAGGGGTTCCAGATTGTGAAAGGGTGCAGGCCAGGACGAAGGACCCCACTGGTGCATGAATCCATGCACTAGGCCTCTAGTAAGACAATAAATACAAGAATAAACTGTTTCGTGTACTCTGTTAACCTACTTTTGCTCCACTGCGTGTGTGTGTATACATATACACAAACATATAATTCATCTGTACATTTTATAACAAAGCCTAGATTTTTTATAAAAGAGTTCTACAAATTGATAGATTATTCTATCCTACTCTGCTTAATGTAAATGAGTTTATTTCAACTTTACTTGGAAAAAAAGCGTCATTTAAACCATAGAACTTAAAATTTAACTTGCCTCCTTAACAAACCAGGAAAGGTATAAATCATTTAGATATATAGATATATAGGTATATATTGTCTGTATCTCTATTATATAGCTAAATTCTGTTTCAGATACTTTTCAGTGGCTTGAAAATTACAGATGCCCATTTTTGCAGTTAAGTGGGGAGCAAATATTTCATTAGAGGGTGGATCTAGAAAGCTAAATAGCGTTTAAAATTTCCTGAAAACATCTATTGCGTGGATTTAGAAAGCTAAATAGTGTTTAAAACTTCTTTAGGGTTCAATTTTGTTATTTTACCTAACCTTATGTTTGCATAGATCCCTTTGTCTCATTGTCAGGTTATGTAACAATACATACTGTAAAATAGACAGTGAGGTGGTTTTGTTTGTTTGTTTTTGCATTATTTGTCCCACCCCCACCCCCACTGGATGGAATAATCGAAGTATTCTTTTCAGATGGTTTGAATTTTCAATATTTATCTTCATGGTTGCAGTAGTGTTGCTGTTCTTTAATCATTTACTTTTAAATATGTGCATTGAATTGAAACTAAAATTAAGCTTCAAAAATAACAACAGCTATAAATGTCTTGATATTTTAAGTAAATCAATTGGATTATATTTACCTTGTTTTTCTGCTTGAAAAATTATAGTTCCATTATTAATTATAATCTGCTGTTATCCTAGTATGATAGGTGATGATGAAGATCCATTGAGTGATTCAGAAACCACTGAAGCCCTGACCCCAGATAAATTAGCTAATAAGTAAGTACTGATGACTATAAAGCATTTTCACTTGTGCTGTTTTTAATTGTGCAGAGTTAAAGGCATTTTGCTTGTACAAGTATAAATGAAAAGCATGTGCTAAGTATATTTGAATTTTTCATAACTTTTATAATCTTGTTTCTAGATTAAAATCAAGGTATGCAGGTGACAAAAAGAGTACCAGAGCCTAGAATACTGATTGTGGTTTTTTGTTTAGTTTTTTTAATATTGCTGCCTCCTGAATTTTAAAGATGAATATGAGAAAGGCAAAAATAATTGAATTTTTAAACAAAAGCTCTATTTGTTTGCTATTCATTGATTTCTCACTCTCCATTCTTTTTGTTGAGTATTGGTTTCTACATCCATGCTCACTCTCTTGCTTTTTATTTTCCTCATCAAGTTATAGCTAGTATGTTAATGATCTTTAGATATTTTAATGGTACTCAAAAGTTAAACAAGTCACTGAGTTAATATAAAAATATCAGTGTCGATTTCTTTGCAACTGTTTGTTTAGATTAGCTGCTGCTGAAGGCTCGGAGCCAAAATATCAGGTTCATGTACAAGAAAGCAGTGAAGATGAAGATGGTGACCTCTCACCTGAAGAACAAGGTAGTCGATTTCCTGTTCTGCTTTCAGCATTATGCTAATAATTTTTGCTTGAAATAAACCCATTATTTGGAAGATTGTAAAATGGTTTTCCTTTTTGGAAAGTGGATGAGGGAGATTGGGAGCAACATTTTTAAATTCAAATTCTACTTATGTGTGTTTATTGTATTGACAGTCTTTTCCACCTTGATATCAAGAATTTGGGAAAATATTGCCATCTTTAAAGTAATTATTGATGTTCCTTTGTACTTTTTTAGTGCCTGTCACAGAGTAGATGCTCAGTAAATATCTAATAGATTAATGCTTTTAGAGTCATTGAGTGCTTGGATGGTTTTAAAGTGGATAGAAATAAAAGCTAATTTCCCAGTTGTTTGTGCTTTTTCTGCTTCAAGGTAGGAGAACCTAATAATCCCAGATAGTCAGGCATAGTAAGAAGATTTTTATTAGGTTCCCTCGTACAAAGAATGATAGTGTCATAGGTAAGATGATAAACAAGGATGGAAAAGGCCTTTGTAGCCCATATAGCACATATACAATTAAGGCATTGCTATTCATTGTTTCTGGTTTTGCAGTAAAAGAAGTTATGTATGGAGGTTCGGAGAGAAGGAAGATATTTCACCTTGCTTTTTATGCCTTTTGGACCATATGACTGTAGAATCTTTTTAAGAATTAAAAATTGTTTATGTAATTTATTTTAAACTATTTTTAAAAGGAAAAAACCACAAGCCTATGTGTAAGAAAAAAATATGCAAGAAACACCCACATACCCTCAGAAGAGGAAAGAAAAGAGAGTAGTAGTGTACTTAGAGCTTTGAAATGTGGGAACTACATATTGTAAAAGGAATTCAGAATCTTTGTCATAGGCAGCTGCTAAGGTATAATTTGTTATTCCTTCCTCACATCCTTAGAATATAGCTTATTCAGTGAAATTATGATGATCTGAGCCTAATTGCCATAGCATAATCTGAAGTTGTATTATATTGTTTGTACCTACAGTGACCTCTGACTTATATTTTCCCAACATATACCCCAAAAGGCGCTTCAAAGGGTTTCAGATAGAAATTCTATATCTTGTTTTTTTGTTGTTATTGTTTTTCATTCTCTAAAAACATGATCTATTGAGAACAGGGAATTTATTAACCTATATTGAAAATTTTCATTAAGGGTTTTTTCCTTAAATTGTACTTCTGGGAATTAGCCAGCAGGGGGAACTATTGAATAGTTGGCAATTTCACATGTTCAGTTTCCACTATACGTATAGATTTTTATTATTTATAAACAAATTACATATCTTATAAAAAGCCTTGTTAATTGACAGAAGTTTTTAGAAAAAATTGTCTTGTAACTGATAGCATAACAATTAAAATACTGGCTATGGAGTCAGATAGATGTAAATTTGTATTCCAGATATGTCACTTGTCTAATTTGCTTAATTTCTCTGAGTCTACATTTCCTCATTTATAAATCGGGAGCTTTAGAAATATTGAGAGCCATTGGTATTAAATTACATAAAGGATTTAAAGCACTTAGCACTGCTTCTTGTCATAGTATAAGTACTCAGTAAATATTAACTTTTAAGAACTTAAAATAACGAGAAACCATAAAAATACTAGAGGAATTCACAGGCAGCGAAATTGCAAACATATGCCGAAGGAATTTCTTCACTGATACTGCTCCTAGGGCAATGGAAACTAAAGAGAAAATAAACAAATGGGACTACATCAAATAAAAAGCTTTGCACAGCAAAGGAAACCATTAACAAAATAACAAGAAAGCCCACTGCATGGGAGAACGTATTTGCCAATGATATCACTGATAAGGGTTTAATCTCCAACATTTAAGGGAACTCATACAACTTAACAAAAGGAAGGTAAACAATCCAATAAAAAAATGGCTAACAGACTTAAATAGACACTTTTTGAAAGAGGACATACAGGAACCCGAAAGACATATGAAAACATGCTCAAAGTCACTAATTATACGAGAGATGCCAATCAAAACAACAGTGCAGGAGAAACCAAGATGGCGGCATAGGTAAACAACTGAAATTGCTGCCTTGCACAACCATTTCAAAACTACAACTAAAAGAAAAAACGGACATCATCTAGAACCACAGGAAGGCTGGCTGAGTGGAAATTCTACAACTAGAAGGAAAGAGAAAAGCACACTGAGACTCAGGAGGTACGGAAGTAAAGTGCGGAGGTACGGAGGTGCGCAGAAAGGGCGGGTAACTGAGGACACACACAGTTGTCTTTTTCAGTCGGGAGGGAGGCAAAAACTCCTGATTGCTCTGAACTCCGGTTCTCTGTGAGTCTCTGGGGACCCAAACTCATACAGGGAGAAACTAGACTGTCTGGCATCGGGCGGAACTGGAGGGCAGCTTTCTCTCAGAGGTGCTTGCAGCAATTACCTTGAGACACTGAGACCTGGGGCCTCTTAGGGCTGGGCTGAGGATCAGCGATAGCTGTTTGCTCTGCCCTGTTGATTCCCTGAGACCCTGCCCCACCCAAGCTGCAGCAGAGACTTTTGCATATGAAAGGCCTGACCCTTTGCAATCTAAAATTACCTATCAAACTACAGCTGGGTCAGAGAGACCCAGAACATCCAAAAGAAGACCCAAGACCCCACAGCAGCTTGCATTGCTTCACAGCTGGGCCTCAGCTGGGCAACTCCAAACCACAAACAAAGAAGAGGAATCTACAGATCTCTCCATAGCTCCTGCTGGGTAGCCTCAGGCACCTACTTAGAGATCCAAGAGCCAGTGTACCCCGTGGTCAGAGTGGGACCATTCAGATTACAACTCCTCAGAACCATAAAGGACACACTCAGGGAGCAGACTCAGTGAGCACCAAAGCCCCACTGAAGTAAGTCTTGCCCCAAAAGGGTGTCTCAGGCACATAAGTTCTCCTACTATAGACACAGCTGATTCTCACAGCCAATCAGCCTGAAGGCAAATTCCTCCCAGTGATAACAACAATCAAGGCTTAACTACAACAAGACTGTGCACAAAGCCCACATAGGGGTGCACCAATAGTGTCCACCTCATGTAGTTCGGGAGGTTGAGCCATTGGGCCCTATAGGACACCTAACACAGAAAGCCACTCTATCAACACAGAGAAGCAGCCAAAATGCAGAGACAAAGAAACAGGTCTCAAATGACAGAAGTGGAGAAAAGCAAACTACTGGATATAGAGTTCAAAACCACGGTTATAAAGTTTTTCAAGAATTTTCTAGAAACTGTCGATAAATTTAGTGAGACCCTCAAGGATATGAAAAAGGACCAACTAGAAATTAAGTATACACTGACTGAAATAAAGAATAATATACAGAGATCCAACAGCAGATTAGAAGATCGCAAGAATTAAGTCAAAGATTTGAAATACGAAGAAGCAAAAAACATCCGACTGGGAAAGCAAAAAGAAGAAAGAGTCCAAAAATATGAAGATAGTGTAAGGAGCCTCTGGGACAACTTCAAGCATACCAACATCAGAATTATAGGGGTGCCAGAAGAAGAGAAAGAGCAAGATATTGAAAACCTATTTGAAGAAATAAAGACAGAAAACTTCCCCTACCTGGTGAAAGAAAGAGACTTACAAGACCAGGAAGTGCAGAGAACCCCAAACAAAAGGAATCCAAAGAGGATCACACCAAGATACATCATAATTAAAATGCCAAGAGCAAAAGACAAAAAGAGAATCTGAAAAGCAGCAGGAGAAAACAGTCAGTTACATACAAGGGAGTACCCATACGATTGTCAGCTGATTTCTCAACAGAAACTATACAGGCCAGAAGGGAGTGGCAAGAAATATTCAAAATGATGAATAGCAAGAACCTACGACCAGTATTACTCTACCCAGCAAAACTATCATTCAGAATTGAAGGTCAGATAAAGAGCTTCACAGATAAGAAAAAGCTAAAGGAGTTCATGACCACCCAACCAGTATTATATGAAATGCTGAAAGGTATTCTAGAAGAAGAAGGAGAAGGGGGAGGGGGAGGAGGAGGGGATAAAAATTATGAACAAATACATATCAACAAGTGAATCTAAAAATCAAGTGAATAAAAAATCTGATGAACAGAATAAACTGGTGAATATAACAGAATCAGGGGCATAGAAAGGGAGTGGACTGACAATCCTCAGGGCGAAAGGGGTGTAGGGGGTGTTGGAAGAGACTGGAAAAAAATGGTACACCTATGGATGAGGACAGTGGAGGAGGTAAGGGCAGAGGGTGGGTTGGGAACTGGGACGAGGGGAGCTATGGAGGGGAAAAAAGAGGAACAATTGTAATAATCTGAACAATAAAGATTTAATTACAAAAAAATGACAATGTGGTATCATCTCACACCTGTAAGAATGGCTATCATCAACAAATCAACAAGCAAGTGTGGAGAGGATGTGGAGAAAAAGGAACCCTTTTGCACTGCTGGTGGGAATGCAGACTGGTGCAGCTACTGTGGAAAACAGTATGTAGTTTCCTCAAAAAAACTAAAAATGGAATCCCCATTTGACCCAGTGATCCCACTTCTAGGAATATATCCCAAGAAAACAGAAACATCAATCTGAAAGGATATATGCACCCTTATGTTCATAGCAGCACAATTCACCATAGCTAAGATTTGAAAACAGTCTAAGTGCCCATCAGCAGATGAGTGGATTAAAAAGCTGTGGTAGATTTACACAATGGAATACTAAGATGCAGTAAAAAGGAAGGAATTCTTGCCATTTGCAACAGCATTGATGGAACTGAAGAGCATTATGCTAAGTGAAATAAACCAGTCAGAGAAAGATAAATATCATAGGATTTCACTCATTTGTGGAATATAGAGAACAACATAGACTGATGAACAGGGACAGATCCAGAGACAGAGAAATAGTGATCAGACGGTCAGTCCCCTAGGGAAAGTAGGGGAAGGTGGGGTAAAGGGGAGAGATCAACCAAAGGACTTGTATGCATTCATAAGCCAAACCAATGGACACAGACAACAGGGGGATAAGAGCATGAGTTCGTGCTGGGGGGGTGGAGGGGAGTTAATGGGGAATGAGGACACATTTGTAATACCTTATCCAATAAAAAAATTAAAGATTAAAAAACTTAAAATAATTGGTTTATTTTCCATTATATTAGTTTGTAGGATAGTAAAAGAATAATTCACTTGTCTAGTACATGTGGTTAGTTCATTATTATTACATCTGGGCCTGAAACCTGAATGCCCCTATACTCTGCATTATGTTGCTCTGCCATACAAGGATTATAGATAAAATGAATATATTCAAAGAAGACTAAGACCATTTGTATATTAATAGCTTTCTGTGAAATAAATAGAAATTTATTAAATTATGTAATAAATTTTGAGTATTCCAAAACTAGAATATATCTATAACAAGCAAAACTAAGTTTATTATCTCTTAAAATGAAAAAGAAATAATTTTCTTAGACTATAAATATAATTCACCAAAAAAAATACTATAATATCAACTCCTAGGAGTAAGGAACTAAAAATTAAAAGTGTCATGGTACCTTTCTTTCCTTTCAGATCTACAAGGATTTAAAAAGAATGATAGTGTCTCTTACGGTGTGAATGTGGAGAAATAGGTTACTCATATTACTATTGGTAGGCATGGAAAATGAAAACTAAAAATAAAGCAAAACATCTTTTGATCTAATAATTCAGTTCCCCAGTGTTTGATGTTTTTTAAAACATTTTTAACGAAATCCCATTTAATATACATGTGTACATAAAATTACAAAAATAAAAAGTGCACAAGAATATTCCCCTTTACTATATATGACGTTTCAGTTTTTTCTGTTCTCCTTTTTTTCTTTAAATGCTAGTTGCGACTCACTAAATAATCATGAAGCACAGTTTGAAACCACACTAGTTAATATTTCGCAGATAATAGAACAAATACACAATATATGTATATTATGTAGTAAAAAAATTTGAAAATATAAAGAGGGAAACCAGGAATCTGTGATCAAGAATAGGGAATAAAATTGTAACTCATACTTTATAATCATTTTTAAATTATGTAAACCTGCTCTGTACATGGCAGAATTTTACTATGCTTCTCGTGAAATTGTGTTACTTTGTAATGAGAAAAAGCGTTACCTTTTTAGTAAATTTATATGGTATTGGAGGCAATTAGAATGTTTTATTTCTTTATATTGCCTTGTACTACATCATCTGAATACTTTAAAGGCATAACTAAAAAATGTAGTCATGAGAACTTGGTCTCTTTAATGTTCTTTTTTTTTCTTTCCTAATTTCATTCCTCTTTACAATATGGTACTCTGAAAGAGTAAAACAAATCACAAAAGTAATCTATAAGCAGCGATACTTGGCAAGATCTTTATGGAATGCTGAAATGGATGTTGGTTTCAGAACTTTCCTAAAAGTGATTGATGAGTGGTGATATGAACTATAAATGCCTGTAAAACATAAGAATACATAATGATAAAAACTTGGAATTAGAAGACATTGAGGAAGTACTTTGAATAGCCGTATTCTGAGAGATATCTATTTCTTTATGCCTTTTTGCCATTAAAATATATTTATGAATGCCATAATAAAACTATGGTGAATAAGTTTGAATGTTCTCTTGTTAGACAAAATAAATAGTTGGCCATTTTATATCAACCTCCTTTTTTGTTTTTTAATGTACAGGTCTAAGAAATTTTAAAATCTTAGAATTATTTCTTCATAAACAGTTGATCTTTAAAATGCTGTCTATTAATTATGATCAGCTATGTTTATTTGTTGTTTGTTTAATGTTTCTGTGGTGAATATAAATAAAACAATAGTCCATAATTACTTCATTATAATAACTTTAATAATAGATTTTTCTTAAAATTACTCTGGGGATGAGATTGCGTTTTAGCCAGCATTGTTTTAAATCCTAGTAATTTCTTAATGAATAGTAAGAATTTCTTGAAGAAATTTTTTTCTTAATTATAAAAATAAAAATTTGAAAGTATTAAAAGTATTCCATAGTTTCTTAGCCCAGAATTAGTCACTGTTACTTATTGAGTCTTATTTTCTCTCCATGTGTATGCATGCACATACATGCAGGCTTTGTATATAATACTTCTACATAATATTCAACAGTTTCTACTCAGACTGTCAATATACACACACAGTATTATAGTTTCCTTTTTTCCCCCTATTCAACTCTTTCTAAAAAGTTTTTCAATATCTTTAAATTTTCTTCACTAATAGAGCTACTAAATGGCTTTATTCTTGTATTCCAATTAAGATATACCTGAACCATCTAAAGCAGAAATTGACAAACTTTTTCTTTAAAGGCTAAAAAATAAGTACTTCCGGTTTTATATGCCATATTGTTCTATTGCAGCTACTCAGCTCTGCCTTTGAGCACAAAAGCAACCTTACAAATCATTACAAAACAAACAAGCATCACTGTGTTCCAGCAGTACCAACAGATAGAGGCTGTAAAGTTTGCCAGACCTTGAGCTAAAGACTTCCTAAGCCTATTTTTTTGTATTTTATAGAAAAAAAGCGACAGTTTGAAATGAAAAGGAAGCTTCACTACAATGAAGGACTGAATATGAAATTAGCTAGGCAATTAATTTCAAAAGACCTACATGAAGATGATGAAGATGAAGAAATGTTAGAGAGTTCAACTGGAGAAAGTATGAATATGGAAGAATCAAATCAAGGTTAGATGCTTAAGAAATATTCCTAAGACTCTTGCAATCCTTTGTCCTAAAAATAGACTTTATTTTGCTTTAAACTTGAAGAACCTCAGAATATTTTGCTGGCATTCAATTATGCCAAAAGTTGATTTAAGACCATATTTTATATTATATAGTGTGTTTTGGTTTACTTGATTTTAAGCAATGATGTTTGTTTTCATATTAAGCTGTATTTTGTTTTTAATGTTTCAGATCCTGTTTGATATTTCATAATCTAAATTAAGGTTTAAACTTTTTAAAAGAAATGTTTTTAATTTGGAAGATTTGTTTTAATATCCCTTTGGGTGCAAATTATATGATACTAGAAGCCCACTGCAGGAAGATTCCTGCAAGAATAGGGCTTCCTGAGCCAGAGTGAAGCAGCTGCCTCACTTCTTCCCGTCTCTGCTCTGTCTCTGCTGCCTCGCTCCCTCCCTTCTGGACCGCTTTGCTCCCTCCCATCTCTGCTACCTCGCTCCCTCCCTTCTCTGCCACTTGGCTCCCTTCTGCAGCACTTGGCTTCCTTCTAGTCTGTCTTAAGTCTTCGCTCCCCACCTGTGTATACAAATTAACCACCATCTTGGCTGGGTTAATTTGCATATAGTAGCCCTGATTGGCTGGTGGGTGTGGCTTGGCTGGTGGGCATGGCTTAGGTGTCTTGGAGTGATGGTTAATTTGCATATTACTCTTAGATTAGACTAGAGGCCCAGTGCACAAAAATTTCTGCACTTGGGGGGGCGGGCGGGGTCCCTCAGCCTGGCCTATGCCCTCTCACAGTCTGGGTCGCAGTCTGGGACCCATCAGGGGATGTCCATCTGCTGGCTTAGGCCCGCTCCCCAGAGGATCAGGCCTAAGCTGGCAGTCAGACATCATTCTGGCAGCCCGGGAGCCCTCGGGGGATGTCCACTTGCCAGCGGGGAGCAGGCCTGTGCTGCAGTTGGACATCCTTAGTACTGCTGAGGAGGCAGGAGAGGCTCCCACCACCACCACTGTGCTGGCAGCCATCAGCCTGGCGTGTGGCTGAGCAGAGCTCCCCCTGTGGGAGCACACTGACCACCAGGGGCCATCTCCTCCATTGAGCTCTGCCCCCTGGTGGTCAGTGTGTCATAGTGACCAGTCATTCCCTGTGGTTCTGCTGTTAGGGTCAATTTGCATTTTACCTTTTTATTATATAGGACAGAGGCCTGCCTGTGCACAGGTGGGGGTCAGCTGGTTTGGCCTGAAGGGTGTCCCGCTAGAGTACCTGGCCAGCCTGGGTGAGGAGATGAGGTGTTTGCAGGCTGGCCACAGCCCCTTCAGGATGGGGGTCTATACTGGAGTGGCTGGCCAGACTGGGTTAGGGGCCGAGAGCCATTATCAGGCCGGCCATGGCCCAGGCTGGAAGCAGGTATCTGGGCTTTATTTAACTTCTATAATTGAAACTTTGTTGCCTTGGTCCCACTCAAAGCCTAGGTTGCCCCTGGCAACCCAGGTTCGCAGCCCCTCCTTAAGCAGGGGCTGCAGCCGCCGCTGGCTGGAAGCATATATCTTGGGTTTATTTACCTTCTGTAATTGAAACTTTGTTGCCTTGAGCGGAGCTCAGAGACCACAGGGCAGATGGGTATCTTGGCTTCCTCCCTCCATCACCGAGGCAACACAAGTCTCCTGCTTCGCTACAGCTCCCTGGCTGCCACCATTTTGTGATGTTTTTGTTATTTTGAATATCTTTCTAAAATAGAATCCAATCAAAGCACTTCTGAACTGCAGATATAGTATTCTAAATATAACATGTTAGCTAATAGTAGCACCAAACTATTTCTTGAAACTTCAGTCACAGGCAAATTCCCATTTCTCGTTTGATTCCAGTCAAGAGTTAAATGAGGGTTAATGAGGTTTAATTTGCATATTACTCTTTTATTAGATAGGATATTTTCAGTGTTGGTTCTTTTGACTGTTGGATTGACAGGTTATTTGGCTAATTGGTTTTTTATAAATCCTCACCTGAGGATATTTTTTCCATTGGTTTTTTTTTTAGAGAGTGGAAGGGGGCAGAGGGAGAGAGAGAAACATCATGTGTCTCTTGATTGGTTGTCCCTTGCACATCCTCTGAACCGGGGGCGGGAATGGAACCTACAATGCAGGTATATGCCCTTGACCAGGAATTGAACGCTTGACCTCAGCTTCAGTACTCGGGCTGACTAACCATTGAGCAACACAAGCCAGAGCTTGTTTTGTGTGTGTTTTTTTAAGTTTCAGACAATCTGCCCCTGCAGCCTACCAACTCTTGATTGGTCATAGGAAATAGATTGTCTTTATTTATTTTTAAGAAGCTGTTATTTTGGTATTCCATGAAGGTGAACCTTCTACACCACTAATACAGATGTTGTGCCTGTTTACCTACTCTTTGTAGTTACAAACTGATGCTTTTCAGTGGAGATGTAACTTTATTTGTTGTGCTTTGGATGTCTGAGTCTTAGAAAAGTAAATTATTATATTGTTTTGGTGAGCATATGTGAAATATCAGTGATTCTGTGATAGAATCTGATAACTGTGTCTAATTATAATAAAAATATTACAGTATTTTTTGATATTCCACATTAGGCTTTATTTAGCTTTTTATATAGTTTCTGTTCTGTTTTTTAATTTTTATTTATCGATGTTAGAGAAAGAGAGGAATGGAGAGAGACAGAGAAAAAAACACATCAATTTGTTGTCTCACTTATTTTTGTATTCACTGATTGATTCTTGACCTGAGATCAAACCTGAAACCTTGGCATATCAGAATGGTGCCCTAACCAACTGAGCAATTCAGCCAGGATGATACAGTTTACTTTATTCAGCATTTCATTTCCATTTTATATACTATAACCTACTTAGCTTATATTTAACTTGAACAAACTTTATTTTGAATAATTGTTACATGTGTTTTTTAAAGTTTATTACCCATTTTTAGTTGGCCTTTCTCCTAATTGGCCTTTGTTTCCCATTTATCACCTATATCTTAGTGATTTATTTTGATGTATTAAAAATGAATGTTTCTTTGGTTATGAGTTTTCATCAGTTTCTGCTCAGACTTTCAATATCAGTTCTCAATGACTATGGTCCAACACTGAATACTTACCTTATTTGCCTCTGGGAATTTGCACCAGCAACACTGTGCCAGAGGTTAAAGAGATTTCTTGTTTTAAACCACAGCTTTTGAAAATAGCTCTTTTTGTCTTTTTATTTGTAAGATATTAGATTTCACACATATAGTATCTAAATATATTTTATCATTTAAAAATAATGATTAAAATTTGTATTAGCTCAGTGCTTGGTTTTTCTTCAGTGGAGATCAAGTACTACTTACATAGGAATATATTCTATCTAGCTTCATAAAGCACACAAAGATAGAAAAGACTACAAAATAAAACAGGGAAGAAAGTTATTTATCCTCTATTCTTTTTGGTTTAAAAAATAATCTTACCAGCTTTTAAAATCTCCAGGTTTTATAGAACCCATTACTTTTTTAGCGTTATTCTTTTCCCCCTACCCTGACCTCTGTTTTATTGTTGTTTTTATTTTTTTTAAAGTGGCATATTTAGAATCTGAAGAAATACTTTATAACTTTGATAGCATAAGTGCCAATCTTTTTATAGCATTAGGTATTTGAGTTGTAATTAACTCAGCTGTCCACCTGTGATTTACTCACAGAAATGTTAGTCTGAAATCTTTTTGCCTTGTTACCTGCTCTTTAGAATATTTAGGGGGTGTGCAGATTCTTTCATATCAGATTATTTTACCTATGTGAAATGTAACATATTTGTTTTTTAGGTCTTTTTGTTTGTTAATCTTCAATGGTGGTATAAGGCAACTTTAGCTCAGGTAGTTTCCCAGATTGAGAATGTACAATAAACAAATTATGTTGATTGTTTTTCTTTTATCTTTGCAGGATCTACTACAGGTGACCAACCCCAAAACAAATCACAGAGTTCGTAGAAGAAATTTGTTCAACACTCATTGTTGATACAAACCCTGTTACTATACTTTACTGCTCTTGTTCTCTACAATTCATGACTTAAGTACCAAAATGCATACCAATGTTGCCAAGAATTAAATAACTTTAGAGACTAATTAGACTTGAAAATGCCTAATTGATATATCTATCTATCTATCTATATATATATATATATATTCTTGTGCCTAGTACTTCACCACAAATACAGCATAATATCATCAGTCCAAAACTGCATTACTTTTTTAAGAACACTGGTTAATTTGTATAAGATATTACATAGCTTTTTATGCTTTAGAGGTTAAATAATATCTTGGGAAACGGGAGGGGATTTAATTTATTTTCTTCACTTCTAGATGTGATAACTCGTATAAAATTTTTTAAGTCAAAATCCAATTGGAACAACAGATTATATAGGCTGATAAACATTCAATCTGAAAAGTATTTTAACATTTCAACTTGATTTTTCTCTTTAAATAAAAAAGATTACAAGAATTACTGTTGCATTTTCTGGCCTACTACCTTTAGAATTCCTTTTGAGTTTGTTTATGTGTTCAGAGAAAGGATTAAACTTTTTCCTCACCAAAACTAGCTTTATTCACAAATAAATTATCAGGTTAAACTTGCACTAATATCTGCTCTCTTTTTTTGATCACTTGATTGGCAGACTTCAGATCAGTTTTTTTAACAAATGTAATTCTAATATAGTTTCAGCATTCCCGTTTTATGTCTGTCCTAACCACCTGCCTTTGTTTCATACTCCTCTCCACATACATGCACATAATAACCCTTTACCTTTATAAAGGACTAAAGGCCCGGTACACAGATTTGTGCACCAGTGGGGTCCCTCGGCCTAGCCTGCAGGGATTGGAACAAAACTGGCAGTCCGACATCCCCCAAGGGGTCCCAGATTGCGAGAGGGTGCAGCAATCCATGCACCAGGCCTCCAGTATGCATGTAAGATCTTTGGTTAATCTCTTTCTGCCCTCCCCCCCTGCCCCTTCCCCTCTGAGATTCCTTTGTCTGTTCCATGTGTCTATGTCTGTGCGTTGAGCATCTGTCCCTGTTCAGTGCGAGTTACAGCAACCAGTCGACCAGTCGCCTAGGCTTTTATATATATAGGTCATAAAGATTGCCGTAACATTAGGAACTCTTCCTTCTCTCACATATTCTATCATTCATTGCAACAATGAAAATCTTATTTTGACTATCAGTGCCTTTTTTTTTCTTTTAATACATGGAGAAAATGGATTTAATAGCAACAGTACTATAGGCAGGAAATATAATTCAACTGCAGTTTTCTACACCACTCTGATTTACAGCCTGCTAATTAATTTGCTATTATTAGTTTATTGTTTGACTTAAATAGACCTTAGGAAATAACTGAGGTGTTTTGGGTTTTTTTGCATGATGAGAGAATAATGTGTAACGTGATATGAAGTTAATTCCTGAATGTATAGACAAATAATATGAACACTTTTTAATTTAAAACTTTACTCTCTGCTTTAAGGGAATATGATAATGTATACTATGACAAATGTATTTTATTCTTCTAATACAGTAAGATTGAGATTTTTCCCCACTGAAATGAAGTGCAGTTCCTGTGTTTCTTGGTTTAATGATAGTTTCATTTTTGGTCAGTTATTTGTATCTTAATTTTTTGTTAGTGTCCAAAGAATCCATTATATGAACAGACCTTTAAATAATTTCTGTATATTGTACATATGAAATGGCTTTTATTGAATAGCTTATCTTCCACTTACAAGTTTATGGAAATATCAGTATGTCAAATAAATAAAAAGTGGGAGAGCCCTGGCCAGTGTGGTCAGTTGGTTAAGTGTCATCCAAAAGGTCACCTGGTTCGATTCCCAGTCAGGGCACATACCTAGGTTACAGGTTCGACCTCTGGTCAGGATGCTTATGGGAGGCAACTGATCAATGTTTCTCACATTAATGTTTCTCTCCCTCTCCCTCTATCTAAAAGATCAATAAAAACATTTTTTTAAAAAGTGGGAACATGATTTGATGTTAAAAGAATGTTTTTGTAATTTTGAATATCTTTCTAAAATAGAATCCAATCAAAGCACTTCTGAACTGCAGATATGGTATTCTAACTATAACATGTTAGCAAATAATAGCACCAAACTATTTCTTGAAACTTCAGTCACAGGCAAATTCTCATTTCTTGTTTTTAAGAAATGCAGAGCCCTAGCTGGTTTGGCTCAGTGGATAGAGCGTCAGCCTGTGGACCGAGGGTCCCGGGTTTGATTCCAGTCAAGGACACATGCCTGGGTTGCAGGCTTAATCCCCAGTAGGGGGTGTGCAGGTGGCAGCTGATCAGTGATTCTCTCGCGTTTTTGATGCTTCTATCCCTCCTCCTTTCCTCTCTGAAATCAATAAAAAATTTTTTTTTAGAAAAGAAATGTAGGTAGTTATCTCAGGAAAGTAAGACATGGCAAATAGCATGCCCAGTAGGATTTTAGAAGTGAAATGTAAACTAAGTAAAACTTTTTATCAAATCATGAGTTTCTAATTAACATGGTATTGGACTATATAAAAAATGAACCTTTATGATTCAAGTTATATTTTCTCTTTGGAAAAAATTATCAATGTTCAGTTCTAGCCAAGATAGATTTTACATTTAACTTTTTAATCAATATTAACTTCCTCTGCTGAACTCTTGTGATGTCATCATTTCTACTCATTCATTTTTTAGTCTGAAATTCAGCAGTGATGTTCTTTAAAATTTAATAATAAAATGGTTTAAATGGATTATTAAAGAATAACTTAAAATTGAAGATTAAGGAGAAGTGCCATTTTTCCCTAGACTTTTATTTTGTTTACATTTTTCCTCTTAAATTGGTACACTAAATATCCCAGTATATAAAAACCCAGGGTCCGTAACATCCAAAATGACTAAAGGTTCAGCCAAATACCAGGCTGCATGCAGCAGGCTCTGGTGGGCGGAGACTGGCAAGCAGGCTGAACTGACCTCTTGGGGAGAGAGAAAGGCGGGGCTGATCAGTAGACCTTGCCAGCAGCTGCGCCTCTTTCTGAGAGATTAGTAGTTCTGTCCACTCGCCGGCAGCCTGGGATGGCTATTGATCAGCCCCGCCTCTATGATCAGGCCTAGAGATAGACCTGGAGATGCTGACTGGCATAAAAACGACCAGTCAGAACCAAATCTGGGTGAACTGCAAGGAGCAAATGGCTACCTAGGAGTCAGACCTTTTGACGCTGACTGGCATAGAAACCAACCAGTCACAACCTAATCTGGTGAACTGCAAGGAGCCAATGGCTGCCCAGGAGGCAGAGATTTGATGCTGACTTGGTATAGAAACTGACCAATCAGAACCAAATCTGGGTGAACTTCAAAGAGCCAATGGCTGCCTAGGAGACGGAGCTTTTGATGCTGAATGGCATAGAAACCGAACAATCAAAACCTAATCTGGTGAACTGCGAAGGCAGAACCTAAAGTGGGGGCTGAGGAGGGGTTTTAATGGCAAAAGCTGTTTGGTGTAAGATGTAAGAAAGCGGTTCAATTTTTTAATGACTAGTTTGACAGTATAGTGTATATGGCTGGCTATCAGTCCAGATATAGGGATTATGTATTTTTATCTGCCAAGAGCATCTCTTCCTGCTGAAAAATGCTTCCCCCCCCCATTTAAGGAATCCTATCATATAATCTATACTAATAATGTATACTAATAAAAGGGTAATATGCTAAATAGACCGGGTCGACCAGGTATCTTCTGGACATCCAACTTCCTTCTGGAAAAAGCCATGGTGATGGGGGCTGAGATAGAGGCAGTTAGGGGCGATCAGGCCAACAGGATGGCAGTTGGGGGTGAGATCAAGCTGGCAGGGGAGGGCAGTTAGGGGTGATCAGGCAGGCAAGCAGAGTGGTTAGGGGCCATCAGGCAGGCAGAGGCACTAGGGGCAATCAGGCAAGCAGGTGAGCAATTAGGAGCCAGTGGTTTCAGATTGTGGGAGGGATGTTCCTGATTGGAGAGGGTGCAGGCTGGGATGAGGGAACCCACCTCCCATGCATGAATTTCGTGCACCAGGACAATAAAGATATAAAACCCTAATATGCTAATAGACCAAACAGCCAGTTGCTATGATGTGTCCTGACCACCAGGGGGTGCTCATGGAACATGGCACCAGCTGTGGCAGGATGGTGGAGCAGGTGAGCAGGGGCACTAGACCAAGGCAGGTGAGCCTCTGGTGTTTACTGAAAATTATTTGCCCCTGTGCACTATGGTCCTGACCAGTGTTTGTACCTTGTGCTAGTGCCAGCCCCACTCACACCAGCTGCCGGTGCCCGAGCCATTGCTCACACCCACTGCCAGTGCCCAGTGCCAGCCCCGATTGCTTGGTACCATCAGCGGGTGTGAGTGGTGGCTGCCAGCCCCAATCACCCCTCATGGCTTCTCCACCTCCCCCTGCTTCTGAGGGCAATCAGTATTGGCAGCCACCTCTCACACCACTGCTGGTGACAGCCCCGCTCGCACCCACTGCTGATGACAGAGTCACCCCTCACACCCACTGCCAATGCCCAGCGCCAGTCCTGATCTCCCTTGAGGGCTTCTCCTCCTCCCCCTATTCTTGTGGGGCAATGAAGGCAGCAGACGGCACTGGCCCCACTCGCTCTGCACCATCAGTAGGTGCAAGCAGGGCCAGCACTGTCAGCATGTGGGAGTGGCAGCCGTGGGAGCAGGGCTTCCAGCAAAATGGGGATTGAGGGCCATGCAGGGGCACGAAGGATGGGCTGAGACTTGCCCTGTGCCCACTGCAGCCTCACGGCCCATAATTTCTTTCAAGGTGCACAAATTCCTGCACTGAGCCCCTAGTATTGTAATAAAATACAGTGATTGACAATTGCCTATCTGTGGATTTTACTTTTTTGCTACCCAGCTATTTCAGGATCATGTTCCACTGGCCAAGTGTTCTTGATACCAGGAGAGAATTTTGGACTACATTGTGGTAGGGTAGTTTGTTTAGTTATGATAGAAATAATAACAAAAGATACAATTTATTGGGAGCCTTTTATTTGCTCTTGCCCAGCATTTTGCTAGGCCTCTAATATAATCACACCAACCATGTAAAGCAGTTAATTCCTTTTTAAAAAAATAATTTATTGATTTTAGAGAGAAACATCTAATTGCTATTCTACTTATCTATGCATTCTTTGGTTTCTTTTTGTATATACCCTGACTGGAGATTGAACTCGCAACCTTGACATATTGGATGATGTTCTAACCAACTGAGCTATCCAGCCAGGGCAACCAGTATTCTTACAGTACTTTGCAAATGAGGAAAATGCTCTTAGCCAAGTTTTTCGGTTTCAAAATGTATGTCTCATACATGCTAAATTAATGAGTTTAATTCCAGATCTCACTATAAATTTCATACTCTATGAAATTTCTATATGCTTTTTTCGATATAGAAAATTCATTTTAGAAGTTACACCTTACAAATTAAACTTTATTTGGATTCTTGATGTACAACCTTTGCTTTAAGAGTAACACTTTTTAGGTTTTTGAAGGATTTTTTAGTAGGAAAATTTGGAAATTATTTGAAGATGTTATGCCATTTAGGAAAAATCCCAAAAGCATAAATATTCTATGGCTAAGGATGTCTAAGTACATGTAATTTTTCTCATTCTGAAAGTTTGTTTCTAAGCAAGATGTTTTAAACTCAGAACAGGATTTTTTTTCATAAGTATCAAGCTAGCTTATAAAATAAGCATGTCATATCACTGTATTTTATTTTTTTAATGTTTTTATTGATTTAGAGAGAGGAAGGGAAAGGGAAGAGAAACATTGATTGGCTGCCTCCACACTCCTCACTGAGGATTGAGCCCACAACCTGAGCATGTACCCTGACCAGGAATCTAAACTGTGACCTTTCAGTGCATGGTAGAAAGCTCAACCAACTGAGTCACAGCAGCCAGGGAATCCCATTTTTTTACAATGTGTTTAATGTATCAATTTAAAGGGGAAAATGTAAACAAAATAAAATCTAAGGAAAAATATTACTTTGCTTTAATCTTCAGTTTAAAGTTATTTAACAATCCCATTTATACCATTTTATTTTATTAGATTTAAAGAACATATCAGGAAACCCTCAGTCCTACAGCATATTCCATGAAAAGGATTCCACGAGCACATAAGCTTTTCACATACTATACACTTTATTCTCCTACCCCCTTGAAGACCAATGATAATGCACATCATCATATTAAAGGGCTTGAGACATCCTGCATAAAGTATGTGTTTAAAACCTGGTTTAACCTAGCATTTTTTAAACATTTCATCATAATCATCCCACTCCCTCTTTTCCCTTAAGTAGAATCCCAAATAGGAATAGGGAAGGTAGACTAGGGTCTCCAATATCTTATGAAAGTTGATCCTCCTAAAATAAGAACAGTTTACCATTGAAAGAGGGAAGATGTGGTAGAAATAACTGCACAATATTTATGGATTGTACATGATTTGCCAAGCATAAGACCTTAATTTTTGGTAATTTATTCAAGAAACTGTAAAATACATATCCAGGACAGATGAGAGCATGATTATTATAAGCTGCTGTGCTTTAATATTGATATGAAAACAAGCATACCTTGTTTTATTGCACTTCATTAGATACTGCACTTTTTAACAAATTAAAGACTAACCCTGCTCCAGCGCTGGGAAACCAAAGAATTTGTGTGATTCAATTTATTGCAGTTGCCTGAAACCAAATTCCCAATATCTCTGTATTGCTCAAAGAATTGCTGCTTTAAGCAATTTTCTAAAATGCCTTGTCCTCCCTATCAGCTCTTGCATAACTGGCTGACAAGAGTGCATCTGCTACTCATTGGGAAAATAAAAAAGCAGATAGCAAGTCTCCCTAGTCTGGATCACAGCTGCAAGACTTAGTTACTACCCCATCCAAAGTGTTTTGAGGGTGTGGGGTTTGGCTTCTACACTTGAAATGTGGATTTGACTCACCTAGTTTTTTATTTGAGGAATTATTTGAGGGAGGTAATTCTAAGAATAGCTAAGTGAGGGTAGCATTGGCAAATATTTAGTCATGATTTTATTTCAACTGCCCAACATGAATTTTTTCTCAGTTAAACCTACCAGGTGAGTGTTAAGCATTTCAGTTGTATTACCAACTAAAGGCCCGGTGCATGAAATTCATGCACAGGTAGAGTCCATAGGATTGGCCGGGCATCAGGGCTGATTAGGTTCCCCGCTGCCTCGCATGTGCATGCCACCACTGTGTAGTTCCCCACCTCCCTGTCTCCTTCCCTCACTCCCTCAGCACCCCGCCGCCACCTCTGGTCACCCACCATGTTCCACACCACCACCTGGTGGTCAGCGCACGTCATAGTGAGTGATCAAACTCCAGGTCGAATTCCCAAGGGGACAATTTACATATTAGCCTTTTACTATATAGGATGGGAATTACTGGAATTGGAAGAGAATGCCTATAAATTTTTATTCTCTGTTTAATTCTTTTTGGATTGATGACAGAGTGTTGACTGGAAATAGAAGCATATTGAGCAGGCTGATCTTTTGTATCTTAATATCATTTGACCTCATTTTTAGGCAAAGGAGATTATAAACAGCTTTGCAGCATGTTTTGATCTAATAAAAATGTTCAACTTAAAAAAATTGTTACCAATAATAGACCTAGCAAACAGGAAAAAGTTGAGTTATACTCTTGTTTAGTTGCACTTCCTAGTATCTGAGTATCTCTTACGTAAGCAATTACTTAAAAGACAATATATTTTCATCTCCCAATGAATGAGATGCCCAAGTGAAAAATAAGTAAGCTCTTTATTGTAGGGCACCATGCCAAACTAATTGGAAGATGTGAACATAAAGCTCCCTGCCTTAAGAAATTTTCAAACTTTCATGTACATACAGAGCAGATAGTACTGCTTTGGGAGAACAAGGATGAAATAAGCAATGTACTTACTCTCTCCTGCCATTCTCTGGGGGCCTTTCTGGTAGAGAAGGCTGGGATAATTATTTGCAAAACTTTGTTACTTAGCAGATTTTTATGTAGTTTCCCTAAAAAAAAAAAAAAAAGTATCTCTTTAGTCTACCATAAAATTGTTACTAAGCAAAGTAGATCCAAAAACCCAAAATGATGGCTTTCAGAAGTTGAAACGTATTTGTGGATTTTTGCCAATTAAGCTGCTGCTGTCATTTTAATAATCCCTAAATCATTTTTTTAATCCTTATTGTTCAGATTATTACAGTTGTTCCTCTTTTTTCCCCCCATAGCTCCCCTCCTCCCAGTTCCCACCCTTACCCCTTACC
>PVJC01026745.1:0-23777 GCA_004026665.1 Murina feae
TTGGAGACACCCTATATTTTCTGACTTTCTAGTTCCAATTTTCACATAAAATGCTTTAGTTTGTCTAACAAACATTTTTAAAATATATTTAAACCAAAACACTATTTAAAGCTTTCATCACACCATTCAGAAATTTTGGTATCTTTTTAAAGCAATTTACTCCTCATAATAATGAATTTTGTATATAATTTATAGATATCATTATAAATTTTGCTAACCTTATCCCATTAAAAATTTTATTGGGTTCTTTCTTAAATACCCATTTAAATACTTTATTGTATAGATTGCCTAAAGCAGTGTTTCTCAACCATTTTTTACATCATCACCTCCCTAAGTAGCCTTTGTAGACATTTTCCCCTAATTTCCCCCTCCTCCATGAAATTTTAATATCTGTTTATGTACTATATGTATATCCATAGTTTATGTGTAGAGTAAGATGTTTTTTCACTCTTCCAAGAACCAATTTTCACCCCTTTGGTGGCAATATTAGCCCCCTTTGGGAATGTGTGGCCTAAAGGAACATTATGAAAAAAAGTTATATTAACTTTTAAAATGAGTCTCAAGCCCACATGTTTTGTTTTTATAGCTGCCTGCCTCTCAAACATCACATGGTGACCACTCCAACACTACTACTGTGGGGAGAGAAAGACGCATTTATGGAGGTTGAAATGGCTGAAGTCACAAAGATTTATGTTAAAAACTATTTCAGGCTAACTATTTTGTCAGAAGCCAGTCATTGGCTTCAGCAAGAACAACCTGACATAGTGAACAAATTGATATGGACATTTCTAAAAGAAGAAACAAGGAAAAAAGATTGACTTTTCTTTATCTGCTATGAGAGGTCTGTAATAAAATCTCTAAATATATATTTTAAATTGTTCATCTTCTGTGAGATTCACTAGGAAAACATTGTTTTCACATGCTTTATCATAAATAAATATCCTGACAAAGATTACTGAAAAAAATCTGAGAATGTGTGTAGACTTGTAACATAATGTTGATTTTCCTCTATTGTATTTTATACAAAAAATCACCTGCCTTAAAATACACACACTTGTACAAAAAAAAAGTTGGGGAGATTGGCTAGTTTGGTTTTCTTTTCTTCTCTTTAAATATATTTTTATTGATTTCAGGGAGGAATGGAGAGGGAGATAGAGATAGAAACATAAATGATGAGAAAGAATCATTGTTCAACTGTCTCCTGCCCCCTCCCTACTGGGAATTGGGCCCACAACCTGGGCATGTGCCCTTGACTGGAATTGAACCCGGGACCCTCAGTCCACAAACAGACACTTTATCCACTGAGCCAAACCAGCTAGAGCAAGTTTCTTGCTTTCTTTACCCTGTTAACATATGGTGCCATATATATACAAGATTAGTCACATTGCCCTAGCCAGTTTTGCTCAGTAGTTAGGGCTTCAGCCTGAGGATTAAAGCGTTCCGGGTTTGATTCCAGTCAAGTGTACATACCTTAGTTGCAGGTTCGATCCCCGGCCGGCTGGGGCACCTGCGGGAGGCAACCAGTTGATGTTTCTCTCTTGCATCAATGTTTCTCTCTCTGTGTCTCTTTCCATCCCTTCTATTTTTTTTTCTAAAAAAAATTAATGGAAAAACTATTCTCAGGTGAGGATTAACAACAATAAAAACATAAGATTAGCCATATTAAAAGGCAAACCTGCAGTGGTATAAATTTTTATTTTGTTCGAAAGTTCTTTTAACTATTTTTTAACAATTAAAAATTCTATTATCAAGTTTCTTGTATTTATAGTATATTTATTAGTTTGAAGGCAAATATGACTAGATGAATGCTGGTATACACTCTTAAAACAGGCCATAAATACTACTTACACTGGGAAGATTAACAAGAGATGATATGAAGATTCTCATATATACATATATATTAAACATTGCAAAGTAGGAAAGCATATCCATTAAATTATTTGCCTTAATTCTCCAGCTAAATTGGTGAAAGATTTAGAAAAAGTATCCTCGTGTCCATTTGCCCCACTCTAGGCAACAAGAATTGAATGCTGTCTTCCTATGTGCACTAGAATCTAAGCTCCCCAGAGCAGAGACTTTTTGTTGTTTTATTAACTGACACATCCAGCATCTAGAAAAAGGGACTGGCTCGTTGTAGGAACTCAGATATTTGCTTAATAAATAAATATCTGCCACACTGCTAGGCACTGTGGGAGAAATATAAAGGAAAGATGACATGGTAATATAGAACTTTCCCTTAAGAAGCATACACAGAATGCAGTTAAATTAAACAAGGGTTCAAAAATAGTGATGAAAATACAAATAAAAGTGGGAAGAGTTGCAGAATAGAGAACAATAGCAGCACAAGGGACTGCTCATTCTCTTGGGTTGCTCTCTCTGGCAAGGGAGACAACCACGATGTTGCCAAGCCATGGCTCCTTAGAGATTACATTTGTGTTCCTTGGTGAAAGGAATGTTTCCCTCCCTAAGCATCGTTCTCATGGTGACAGAAGAAAGAGGAATGTCCCTAAGAATTCTCCTCATTGTATCCTAACAATCTGCATTTACTAATAACTGCCCACTCTTCTCTATACATGATACTTGTGCCTCATAACAACACTTCCAGGCGGGGAGTATCAGCAATTTACAGATGTGAAAATGAGGTTGGCCAATGATCACAGTGTTGGAACCAGGATCTGAACTGGATCCATCTGGTTGTAAAACCCATAGTCTTCACTCAGATCACATTCTGTTTAACAGGCTCTGGTGTCCACATATGTATGTATAGGAAAGATGAGTCGTATCATCCTGGCTGGTTTGGCTCAGTGGTTAAAGCATTGGCTTGCAGATGGAAAGGTCATGGAGCAAACCTGGTATGCTCCAAGAAATAGAAACATATCTCAGAAACCTTCAGTTTGACTTTTAATTCTAAGAAAAGGAATTTAAATTAGCAATTAGTGAAAACACGAATATTCTATATAGCACTGCCAGAGTTGCAAATGCTACGAAGTATAGAGAGAGCCTGGTTTACACCGGCTTTTTTAAAAAAATATATTTTATTGATTTTTCACAGAGAGGAAGGGAGAGGGAGAGAGAGCTAGAAACATCGATGAGAGAGAAACATTGATCAGCTGCCTCCTGCACACTTCCTGCTGGGGATGTGCCTGCAACCCAATGTGACTGGAATCGAACTTGGGACCCTTCAGTCCTCAGGCTGATGCTCTATCCACTGAGCCAAACCAGTTAGGGCCACCAGCTTTGATTATGCTTCCCATTGATCATTTCCAAAGGACAGCAATAAAGGGAAGAGACAGGAGCATGTTGACTGAGGTTGGTGCAATGAAGTAATCCTGATTTATTTTAATGAAAACTTATTACTGACAGAGGTAATCTTAAGGTTTGCTGTTGTTACTTATGTCTGTCTGAAATGCTGATTGGCTCATGTGGAATAATTTTAAAAGCATGAATCAAACATTCCATGGCTAATTCTGGCCTATGATCATGGATATAGTCTAATTTTCAATGGGCGTGGAAGAGTGTTTGTAAAAGATAAAGGCTCAAGGGTGCCACCAGTTAAACCTCTTGAACATAAAGAGATATCACTGTTTCTGTAGAAATCACTTGTAGGGAGAGAAAATGAATTTGACGGATCATTTGTCAAAGCATCTCACAGTAAAAATTGTCATTAAGATTCATATATTTAAATTAATATAGCTCTAGTAGCTATATACTATGTGCTTAATATAAACGTCAGCAATTGTTATATGAAAATGATTTATTAAAAATATAGATATCAAAAAGAAAACGTTTACAAAAAGCAAAGAATATTGTCCCGCTGATGTGATTCTAATCCTCTTGCTACGTCATTTACCATTTAAAATTTTTCGGATTTTAAAGGTAACACATCATATCCTATTAGCACACAATTGCCTCTAAGTTCTAACGCTGTGTGAACAGAAAGAGTAGGAGGGCGAAGGCGTGTGTTCTGAGGGCCGACCCAGGTCCCAGCTGCCAGCCTCCTAAGGCCTCTGCAGAGTCGGCCCCATGTCGCAGCTCTCCTCCTCGGACTGGGGGGTGGACGGGTGGGAGTCCGGTCTACTGAGGAGCAAGTCCTTGTACCCGCCCGCGGTGGCCAACCCCTTCGTGCAGCACACGCACATCACCGCGTGGCGCTGGGTCTCCATCCTCCTCCTGGGGACTGTGCTGGTGCCGGTGCGGGTGTCCTGCATGGCCGTCCTCTTCTTCCTCCTCTGGCCCGTGACCATGCTGTCCACCATAGGCTGCTCCGCTCACCGAGACAAGCCCGCCAAGCGCTGGAGAAGAAAACTGGTGCAACTGCCCCTCCGATTCTTGTTTCAGACGTGTTTCCTTGTCTTAGGGTTCCTGGTGAAAGTGAAAGGGAAAAAGGCAACCCGACACGAGGCCCCCATCTTCGTCACCGCACCACACTCCACCTTCTTCGATTCCATCGCCTGTGTGGTGGCAGGGTTACCCTCCGTGGTCTCTGAGAGTCAAAACGCACGGATCCCAGTGGCTGGGAAATTCCTGTTGTCAACTCAGCCGGTGCTTGTGTCTCGAGAGGACCCCAGCTCCAGGAAGACGACCCGGGAAGAAATCCTGAAGCGAGTGACGTCCGAAGGGAAATGGCCACAGATCCTGATTTTCCCAGAAGGAGTGTGTACCAATCGCACGTGTCTGATCACTTTTAAACTAGGGGCCTTCTCCCCAGGAGTTCCTGTGCAGCCAGTGCTGCTCAGGTACCCAAACAACCTGGACACGGTGACCTGGACCTGGCAGGGCTTTACCGCCTTCAAGTTATGTATGCTGACCCTGAGCCAGCTCTTCACCAGGGTAGAAGTAGAGTTTATGCCTGTGTACATCCCGAGTGACCAAGAAAAAAAAGACCCCATCCTTTTTGCCAATGCAGTGCGGGTCAACATGGCAAATGCTCTGGGGGTGCCGGTGACAGACCACACTTACGAAGACTGCAGACTAATGATCAGCGCAGGTAACCTTCAACTACCCATGGAAGCTGGTTTGGTGGAATTTACAAAAATTAGCCAGAAGTTGAGGTTGGATTGGGATAGTATTCATCAGCGTTTGGATGAATATGCTGCAATCGCAGTTGCCTCCAAAGGAGGGAAGATAGGAATTGAAGAATTTGCAAGGCATTTAAAACTCCCAATCTCAGAGCCCTTCAGACAACTGTTTGCCCTCTTTGACAGGGATAAGGATGGCAGCATAGACTTCAGAGAGTACGTGGTAGGGCTGACTGTCCTGTGCAACCCTGCCAACACGGACAGGATTCTGCGATTGTCGTTTAAGCTTTTTGATCTTGATGAGGATGGCTTCATAACACAGTCGGAGTTGGCTGCTATACTTCAGGCAGCTTTTGGAGTGCCTGACCTTGATGTTTCCAGTCTCTTTCAGGGAATAGCTAGAAAGAACTCAGATTACATTTCATACAAGACCTTTAAAAATTTTGCTTTGAAGCATCCAGAATATGCCAATCTATTTAAATCATATTTAGAACTCCAGGCAGCCTATGTATACACATTACCACGAGAACAAGCTTAATTGCTGTATTTAAAGGTTTAAGTCGGCCCTGAAAATGGTGCAAGTACCTTCCAGGCAGACACTATGAAATAAAAACATTTCTTTGCAGAAAAAACACAATTGTGTTTATTCTAAGTGGCCGAGGCACTTAATTATGATATTTAAATGTATTTAAGGCAAATATAGTTCAATTACACTTTATAGCATCTAATTTTTTTCTATTCCTTTTTTTTAAGAATAAAACTTAGATTAGGTAGAATTGCCCCATACAGTAGCAGTATTAATAAATATCTCATTTCCTTGGTTTAACATACTAAGTATAATTTGGGGGGAAAGAAAAAAGATCCTTAAATGTGTACCTCTATTATAAAACAACTGTTGATACCTGTCTTTTGTTTGTTTTAAAAGAATTAAAATACATATATATATATTGATTTCCAAGAGGAAGGGGGAGAGAGAGAGAGAGAGAGAGAGAGAGAGAGAGAGAGAGAGAGAGAGAGAGAAACGTCAATGATGAGAATGCATCATTGATGGGATGCCTCCTACATGTCCCACACTGGGGATCGAGCCCACAACCTGGGCATATGTCCTTGACTGGCATCAAACCTGGGAATCTTCAGTCCGCAGGCTGACGCTCTATCCACTGAGCCAAACTAGCTAGGGCTGTTGATACCTGTTTTTGAAGATATGTTATAATTATTTTAGATATGTGAAAGATGAGAAAATGTGTACTTTAGAATCTAAGAAATACAGGGACCTGTCATGTATAGCGATGCGAAGCAGTAACTTGTGTCTGAGGAGAAAGCTAGTGATGGAAGAGGCAGAACATTGCCCCTTGAACAGACATAGAGAAGGGTAAGGAGTCATCTTGACACCCTCAGTGAAATAGGAATATTTAGGGGTGGAATAGTCAGGTTTAGGGAATTTTTAAAATTAAGGGAATCCATGGAAAAAACACAGGGCTACAGAGTTGCAAAAGGGTGTATTTCCATAAGACAAGAGAGTTGGAAACAACAGAAGTTTACATTTCCATAAGACAAGGGAAAGGCAGAAGTTACATTTCCATAAGACAAGGGAATTGGGAGTAGCCAAAGGTCTATATTTACAAAATAAAGAAGAAAGGCTTCACACATCCCCGTGAGGTTTGACCTTTGAGCTCAGGAGTTGCTCTAGTGACCAAATGAAAGGGGAATAGTGGCCAATCAGAGAGGATGGATATCAAGGCACAAAAACTGTAGCCTTTATAAACTGGGGGGAAAAGGAACTCAGTGGGACTCTTTCCCCCTCCCTACGTGTGAGTCTGAACTTGTTCTTCAATAAATTTCCACCTTTGCTATACCATCTTGCATCCGTGGTTTCATTCTTCAACTCCAACAGACAAAGAATCCAGGGACCCCATCCTGCCTAGGGGAATACCACGTGCTCCAGTCCAAAAATCCTGTTCCTCAGCTACCACTGCTGTCCTCTCAGCCCACCTAGCCTTCAGCTCTGCCCCTCCCTTATGTCCAGAATAGCTAATTCTCATCAGTTTTAGACAGTAGTTGTTTTTTTGTTTGTTCTTTCTCATGAAAGCTGTTTTTAACTGGGTTGTTTTGATTCTCCGCCATTATGGGTTTTTACAGTAACTGACAGTCTAACAAATGTACACAGTGAAAACATGTTCTTAGCAATAATGACAGAATATCCAACAGAATGTTGTATGTATGAACTGCTAACCTTTGTGTTTACTCTGAGCAAAGGAGCAGTATATGGACATATGACATGTATGTGTTTAATCTGTCATGTAAGGTGGTTCAATTCTATAGTCTATTTTGTATTTTTTTTCCATATGAAAAGTACCTAACAACGGCACCACGAGTTGTTTGTTCATCAGTTCATGTGAGTCCACCCTCGGTCAGTCTGTGAGTTTATCATGATATACAGACATGGAATGCACTGTTGCCTTTTCTCTTCTTCCTCATGCACAGGGGTGATATCTCCTTTGGGCATGTGGACTCTGATTTGTGACACCTCTGTGCTCCCTTTCTTGGATCATAGCCTACCAGTTTCTGTTTAATTTGGTTCTTCTCCAGGGCTTTCAAATTTTTATCTTTTTTTAAACATATTTCTTCAGCTTTTAAAATTATTAGCAGAATGAGGATTAGTTCAATGGAAGTTACTTTGCTGTGCCTGAACCACAACTCCTGGAATCCAGAGTAGGGATGGGACCAGAGTTGTGTGAGGAGAGACTGGGGTCTGTGGCTCTGGGGAGGGAGCTGAGAAGACAGTCCCCAGGACCCCTGTGCAGAGTCATTCTCCTGCACTGCAGACACCACCCTTCCAGGGTCTATATAGTGATTTCAGTGTAACTTAGTGGTAGAAGAATAAGAGACCTAGTCATAAACTTTGTTCACCTAGCATGGTTCTACTTAGTGCCTTTATTTTACTCTAAGTAAGTAGAGTAAAAAATTTTACTTAGAGTAAAATAAAGGCACACGGTATTTTTGTTATGTCAGTCCAAATGGACTGAGATGTGGGGATTATGAAGTACTTCAAATAAGTAAAATAAGTGCCTTTATTTTGCTCAAGTAAGGCCAGAGGAACATTATAGCTCATCATTTCTTTCTCATGTTTGTTGAGAAAATATCTCATTAAGAGCTCCACTGGCAATAAATAAACACATTAAATTATTTTTATTCTCTCTAAAAAAAAGATTTGCTGGCTAAATGCCTCCTTACCCTTTCTCAAAGTAGCCCAAATATTCTTATTCTGCAAGAGGAAATAAAAATAAAGAGGAAGATATAGTATTGGGAATACCATTGAAACAGTTATATATGGTATGGCTGCCCATTATTATTATTTTTTAGGTATGAAAGTGGTATGTAGAATGAGAAAAGAAATCACAAAAGACTACAACTTTTGGAAAGCTAATATCACAAAGTTTATAAAATAAAACAATTCTGACAAATTCTATTTTTGTATGATTCTCAATGAAAGGGAAAAACTGCATGTTCTGCATTATTGAGAATAATCCTTTTGTCTTGACTAGATACCAGTGAGAACTGAAACCTCTACTTACTGTTGTGCATCCCCTTCACTACCCATATACTTCCAGCACCCTTTGCTATAAGACATCTACTCTAATAAAAGAGTAATATGCAAATTAACCATCACTCCAAGACACCTAAGCCACACCCACCAACCAAGCCACACCCCCAGCCAATCAGAGCGGCTGTATGCAAATTAACCCAGCCAAGATGGAGGCCAGCAGCCACAGAGCTAGAACAAACAGGAAGCTTCCATTGCAATTGCCTGCCTAGGCCAGCTGGGCTCTGCTCACAGCAACAATGTTTCAATTATAGAAGCCACGGAGCTGAAGCAAACAGGAGGCTTCCTTGTCTGCCTAGGCCTCCACTCAAAGCAACAAAGTTTTAATTATAGAAGATAAATAAACCCCAGAAACGTGATTCCAGCCAGCCTCGCTGGGACATTGGGTCAATGGGAGCTGTGGGCAGCCTGAAAATGGCCCTCTGACCCTCACCCAGGCTGGTCAGGTACCCCAGTAGGGACCTGAACCCTGAAGGGGCAGTGGGCAGCCTGAAAATGGCCCTCAGCCCCTCACCCAGGCTGGTCAGGCATGCCAGCAGGTGGACATCCCCTAAGGGGTCCCAGACTGTGAGAGGGCACAGGTCAGGCTGAGGGACCCCCCCCCCCCCGTGCACAAATTTTTGTGCATTGGGCCTCTAGTCCTCACATAATGATATGACCTTGGGTTCTATCACTTCATGTCACCACATGGGATGAATCAGCGAGTATTCCTAGAAGCCATTTCTACACCAGAACAGGGAGCAACTTACTTAGATGTGGAAGTGATTTTGAGCCAATATTCCTTGCTAATCTAAACTACTGTATCCCCAGCTTAGTTTCATTGTGGCTAAGTCTCAAAATTGCCTGTAGCCACTCAGTGTCATCAGATATGAGGGGACATTTGACTAAGGGGAAATGAAGTCTTGATTATTTGTGGTCAATATCTCTTAGTTTGCAAACTTTACAAAAAACATACTCAAGTAGACACCTTTCTAGGGACCTTATTTAGAGATTTGGAATGAGCTTATTCAAATAGGGCCCCTAAAGCTTAAACTTCATTAGTTACTTCCTGGTATTTTGAAGAAGAAATGAATGGGAGAAAGGTAAGCAGATGGGGAAAGCTTAAGGAAAGGGAAAGAAGAACACCAATGATTGTTTCAGACAATTTCCATGTAGGTCTCACCCAAGAAGAGGAGATGAATAAGTAATATTTCATAATCCCTTCTGTCTCAGTCCATTTGGGCTGCCATAACTAACATACTATAGATTAGGTGATTTAAATAACATTTATTTCTAACAGTTCTGGAGGCTGGGTAGTTCAATGCTCTGGCAGAATTGGTGTCTGGTGAGAACCTGCTTCCTGGTGCATAGATGAGGGGCTATCTTCTTGCTGTGTCCTCACTAGTAAACCAGAGAGAGAGCTCTCTGGAGTGTCTTTTATAAGGTTATTATCCCCACTCATGAGAGCTTCACTCTTATAACCTGATCACCTTCTAAAGACCCCACCTCCAAATACCATCACATGGGGAATTAGATTTCCATTTTTGAATTTGGGGAGGACACAAATATTTCCATGGTAATAGTGCACACATGTAATTCAAATACAGTAATTTTTAAGATGTACTGGAAAATAGTAATGTAAATAAGAGATTTTCTCTTAAAAGTAGTTGCCAAGGTATATCTTTCTTGAAACAATGGTATATCACTCAAACATCTGCTTAACTGTAAAACTGTATCTAATTAGAAAATTAACTCTATAAAATATCAGGGTCATTTATTAATTTTTCACTTTTCCAACAAGTATTCAGTATTAGTTAACCCATGATTCAGGATCCCAGGGTGGGATGTACCCAGATTCCCTTTCACCTCCCTGGGAGAAGGATGGAGGACAGAGACAAAGTGGGATGCAACCAGTTCAGATCTTCTCAGGAAACTGCCTTTTGCCCCATGGTGGTCCCAGGATATGGGGCGGAGGGACTTGTACATATGCTGGTACCATTTGCCCATGGAGACTTCACCCCCCTCTAGCGATCATTGTCTTTCTCACAGTGGAGGAGGTCCGGGTAGTTTGGCTAACAGTTTCTGGTCTGGTTCTGGTTGAAGTGGCTGCCAAAAGGGTAGCTATCGATTTTGCTCTTGATGTCTTCTGCCATGTTGCTGACTCTTAAAGATGCCCTTGAAACCACTCACAGCTTAATGTGACCCTCAGCAAAGCCTTCTCCATCAGACCAGAAGCAGAATTCTGGGTCATTTATTATACTCTACTGTTTTTAAAAAATATATGTTTTTATTGATTTTAGAGAAAGAGAGGAAGAGAGCGGGAGAGATAGAAGCATGGATGAATGAGAGAGAACATCAACATCCACCAGCTGCGTGCTGCCTCTGGCACACCCCCTATTGGGGATCAAGCCCACAACC
Organism: Murina feae; assembly: GCA_004026665.1. Taxonomy (NCBI): domain Eukaryota; kingdom Metazoa; phylum Chordata; class Mammalia; order Chiroptera; family Vespertilionidae; genus Murina; species Murina feae. The sequence goes on from PVJC01026745.1 coordinate 11,020, forward strand.
CTGCATGTGCCCTAACCTGGACTCCAACAGGTGACCTGTTGGTGTATGGGCCAATGTTCAACCACTGACCCATATCGGCTGGGCTATTATACTCTCCTTTTAACTCAAAATGTTTAACATAACACATAACACAAAATTATTTTTATTGTAGAACAAATACAGATCAAACCAATCTGTGGCTGACAGTTAATACATCCTATATAATAAAGAGGGAATATGCAAATTGACTGTCACTCTGGTCAATTTGCACCCACAGCTGAGGCTAAGTTCCCATAATAAGCCTTAAGGAGCAATCAGCAGGGACCTGAGGCTGCACGCCCACCCACCTCCTGCATGGGGCTTGACAGGGGACCTCAGGTTGTGCCTTCCACCCATAGAGCTTGACAGGAGACCTCAGGCTGCTCCTGTTGCCCTGACACCAGGCCAAAGGAACTCAGGCTGTATACCCTATTCCCTGGTGCCAGGCCGGGGGACCTCAGGCCATGCCCCCTGCCCTGGCCCCAGGCCAGGGGACCTCAGGCCATGCCCCCCACCCCAACACAGGCCAGGGGACCTCAGACCATGCCCCCCGCCCTGGCCCCAGGCCAAGGGACCTCAGGCCATGCCCCCCGCCCTGGCCCCAGGCCAAGGGACCTCAGGCCATGCCCCCCACCCCAACACAGGCCAGGGGACCTCAGACCATGTCCCCCACCCCAACACAGGCCAGGGGACCTCAGACCATGCCCCCCACCCCAACACAGGCCAGGGGACCTCAGGCTGTGCCCCCTGCCCTGGAGACAGGTTGGGGGATCACAGGCTACTCCCTCTGCCCAGCAGGGCTTGGTGGGGGACCTCAGGCCGTGCTCCCTGCCCTGGCACCCAGGGGACCTGAGGCTGCACACCCCCATCTGGCAGGGCTTGACAGGTTGGGACCAGCCGGGTCTGGATCTAGCCCAATGAAGGGGGGCCGTCCAGGTTTGGGTCTCGAGTGATTTTGAGGTGTACATAGGTGGTTGAAGACTTGACTCTGGGTTCCATGGTGCACCCCAGACTCTGACAGAAGGAAGATTTTCATATATGTTTTACTAATTTTCTTTAATCTCTGACACTTCTATTATAGAGAAAGGGAAAATAGCAATATTAAAATATTTCCTCTAATTAACTCCCTTTTTAATGTGCACGAATTTCGTGCACTGGGCCACTAGTAAGTATATAATACATATTAAATACATATAATATTTTTCTCCTAATTTTTTTTAAAATTCTTGCTCAAGGATTTTTTTTGTTTTTTAGAGAGATGGAAAAGAGCGGGAAAGAGAGAGAAATATCAATGTGAAACACATTGGTTGCCTCCTGCACGAGCCCCAACCAGGGCCCGGCTGGGAGGAGCCTGCAACCAAGACCTCCCAGACAACCAAGGTACATATCCTTGACCAGAATCAAACCCAGGACCCTTCGGTTTGTAGGCTGATGCTCTATCCACTGAGCCAAACCGACTAGGGCATAAATATAATATTTTTCAAGATGAACATTCTTGTCACAAACTTGGATCAAGACATAACACTTTTCCAGATCCCTAGCCCCTCCCCCCCCACAAGCGTAATTACAACCTTCCCCTTCCTCCCAAAATCAAGCTATTTTCCTGACTTTTGTGTTTTCACTTCCTCGTGTTTCTTTACATTTTTTATCATCTAATTTTGCATGTTTCCTTATATGTAAACTGGGCTCATGTCAGTACCTACCTAAATGGTGGTTGTGAGGATTAATTGAATTAATACATATAATGCAGGTAGGGCAGTTTTCTCACCTAATAAGCACTTAATAAATATTAACCATTATATTATTTCTGACACCCTCCTTAACAATAGGCCATCTGGGATTTTTCAGAATGGCCAAAGTGCAGTTGTACAAACTTCCCGCTTAAACGTAAATCACCCACCATAGTCTACCATGGACAAACCTGATTGGTCCAACAGCAGCATAAAGGAGCTCTGCCAGGGATGGGTGTGTGTGACTCCCACAGCCTGTGTTCCCCTGGACTGTGGGACCTCACCCGCGAGCTTTCAATAAATGCAATCTTTCGCTTTTACCCTGCTTGTCTTGGTCAACTTATTGGTTTTTGGTTGGATTAAATCTTACACTCTTTTCTACAGGAATAAGAATCAATTTTAATTAAGGTGTCTGAATAATTGAGAAGGGCATTATTTGGAGAAATAGCTACTTCTCGGCCAATCCTATGGCACAAGGTCCATGTATTTTCCAAGCAATTAGTATTTTATGCATTACCTCCTATAGAGCTTCTGAATGAAACAGAAAGTACAGTATTAAAATTAAAAAAGAACTTTTAAAATGATTCCACTACAGCTATTGTCTTCAGGCCAAAATAGTCAAAATTCTGTAACTCCTCAATCCTCCCACTTCCCTACTCAAAGGCTCTGTCCCTGCAACTTGACCTCCTCTCTTTGTAGTCATTTTGTGGCTTTGTAAACAGAACGCTGTAATATAACCCAACATTTCTCAGCTAAAGTCCAAGGGCAATCATATGCGCTGCTCTAGATGCTGTACATGCCCTCTGCAGGGGGCTCAGGAGTGCTCTGACTCCTGCACCCCAGAACCCCCCATTTTTCGTGTGCAAAGCCATTTCAGTAAGGGAGCGCCACTGGCCTCTGGAAGGGTCTTGTGCACCGTGTGTGTGTGTGTGTGTGTGTGTGTGTGTGTGTGTGTGTGTGTGTAGGGGGGAGGCTAGGGGTGTGCTCTGACATCCCACATAGTGTAGAAAGAAAGGTTGCAAAGGTTGATTAGAACTTAGCTCTCAATAAAACAGAGATGAAAGTGAATGACTAGCAACAACCCGAAAGCCTAGAAGAGGAACGGGGATGAGGAACGCTGGGCCGGGTGAGCCCGGAGGGAACCGTTTGCCCCTGGAGCAAGGCGGGGCGGTACCGGCCGGCGGGGTAAACACAGCTACTGCGCCTGCGCACAGCCTCCCCGGGTCACGTGCCGCGCGGCCCCGCCTCCGCGTTGTCCCGGGCTGCAGTTCGGCTGCCGCCGTCAGGGACCGTGTACAAACCGCCAGGAGGCGTCCACCTGTTCCCCGAGGGGGCGGATTCCGGTGGGAGCGGAGCGTTCGGTCGGAGCCGCCCCTTTCCCGCGGAGGTGGGGCGTGAGGCTGCGCACGGAGCCCGCAGGCGCCGCCCGCCGGTGCGGGACATGGCCCGCCGCGGGGAAGGCGGCGCGGCCCCGACGGCACCCGCGGGGTCCCCTGCAGCGTGCGCTAAGGGGCCGCCGAGGAAGGGGCCGTGCGAGCGGCGCCGGCTGCAGGCGTTGGTGTCGGAGCAGCTCAGCCAGGACCTGCTCAGGTAGGCGCAGCGGGGCCGCGGGCCGCTTTGTTTCTCCGCGCGCCCACCTCCGCCCCGAAGCTGTGGCTCTTCTCCGAGTCTCCCCACCCGGTTCTCCGCGCCTCAGGCCGCCGCGGGGTGGTCAGCAGCCTCCTCCCTACGGAGCGGTCCGCCCTCCCGCAATAACCAGTGCCCAGCTGCTCGAGGACCACGTCCCAGACTCCAGAAGAAAACCAGAATCAGTGCCATAGTTATGTGCAGCCCCGGTGGATGCCGGAATACTCGACTTGGGTTTTGAAGGGCATCCCGCCGAGGTCGGGGTGCCTCCAGGGTTCGCGGCCCTGAAACGGACACGTTTTGCTAAGCTTAAGCAGTTTTAAGAAAAATGATGCAATTAGGCAGAAAAAAAATGGGTATTTAGAATGAGGAAAAACAGAACAAATCCCTGGAGCCTTGGAGGTCTTTTTCTTCCAAGCTCTCTTTAAACAATTTAGCACAAGTGCTGACATACAAATACTTCCCTGTTGCAACCTGGCTTCCCCTCTCCACCTAGAACCCTCTACAGCTCCCAGCAGCTGCCCGCTCCCTGCAGACCCAAGCAGATGGAGGATTGTTGTGAAGCGTAACCCAGACTGTGGTAAATCCAGCTAAAGCCACCTCAGTTTCTAAAGAAAACAAAGCTTAGAAGTATTCCCTAGCTCATTTCCATTTCCACCAAAACATGGATTCTTGAACTTTTGATGTGCATCAAAATCACCTGGAGTCCTTGTTAAAATTTAGATTTACCGGGCCCCAGGCCATAGGTCTGATTCATCTGGTCCAGGTTGGGCCTGAAGTTTTTGCATTTCTAACAAGGTCTCAGGTGATGCTGATCTTGCTGGCCTGAGCCACACTTCGAGAACTACTGAACTAGAGTAAACACATTACTACTAATAACTAACAGTTGTGCAGCTTTCTAGATTTTTTTTTTTAAAAAAAGCACTTTCACTCATGCTTAAAAGGCTCCAGCAGCTGTAAAATGAACTTTATAAGATTTAAAAACATTTCCTTTTAATTTGGGCCTATCTGCCAGAGATGCTCCTTTGTCTCCACCAATGGTGGATGGATGGAAAAGATGGAAAAAACAAGACTGAAATTCGGTTTCTAGAGTGAGTCTCAAAGGATAAGATGCTCCTCTTCAGTGACTTTATTCTTCTGGCTGTATTGTGAGCAGAAATTGTCATTAATTTAAGGAAGATGACATATTTAATTTATATAAAGAAAATTAGGTTAAAAGTACAGCAGGTGAACAGTTTATCTTCATTCTAGCAGCAGTTAAGGACAGGACCCTTTGCTTCCAAGTTCTTATCCTATATAATAAAAGGGTAATATGCAAATTGACCCAAAGGGCAGAACAACCAGTTGCTATGACATGCACTGACCACCAGGAGGCAGATGCTCAATGCAGGAGCTGCCCCCTGGTAGTCAGTGCGTTTCCACAAGGGGAGCTCCACTCAGCCACAATCAGGGCTCAAGGTTGCAAGTGCAGTGGCAGTGGCGGGAGCCTCTCCCACCACCTCCAAATCACTAAGGATATCCCACTGTGGTTTATTAGAGTGCCTTGCCCAAGGTGGCATGACTAGTTGCACATCCCCAGAGAGCTCCTGGACTGCAAGAGGGATGTCTTGACTGCCAGCTTAGGCCTGATCCCCTGGGGAGTGGGCCTAAGCCAGCAAGTGGACATCCCCTAAGGAGTCCTGGACTGAGAGAGGGTGCAGGCCTGGCTGAGGGACCCCCCTGAGTGCACAAGGCCTCTAGTTGAAAATGAAGAAAAATAGGTGCAGGCCCTAGCTTAGCTGGTTTGGCTCTGTGGATAGAGTGTAGGACTGCAGACTGAAGGGTACTGGGTTCGATTCCAGTCAAGGGCATGTGCCTCTACATTGATGTATCTCTCTGTCACTCCCCCTCCCACTCTCTATAAAAGTAACAATTAGAAAATAGATGCAGCATCTTTTTAATTACAAAAAAAAACTTCACATGCTCACCCAGCCACCTTAGATGCTAATATTCTTTGAGCGCAGCAATATCATGGATTTATTTTACAAATAATAATGAAGTAGCTAGCACCTGTAGGAGCAAGCTCCTATAGAATCAAAGATTAATAAGACATGGCTTTGGTGTTTGTGTTTACACTCTAGTGAGAGAGAGAATAACCAAACAAAAGTGAAGTTGGGACCCCAGTGAGTTGTGGAAAGCTTTATAAGGTAACATTTGAATGATCTCTGAGGTTGATTAAAATCGATTAGGTAGAGCTTTGGGAGAAATCAGAGGGTATTTAAACAAGGGGAATGGAGATTTGAAAGAGCTTGATGTAGTCTGGGAAAGCAAGTTGTGTTAGATTCTTCTAAACAGCAAGGAACAGAAACACCTCTGGGTTACCCGAGGCATTAGGATATAAGGAGAAGTAAGGAAAAACAGGAAATGATTTCAACATTTAAAAAAAAAAGCGATATCTGAGATCTGATGTAAAATTGGAAAGTTGCTGGGGATATAACAGCAACTGTGAAATGGACCATTATTCAGAACAATGGTAGTAAAAATGTGTAATACATCTTGCCATCCTACTATTAACTAGCCCTGGGCTGACACGTTATGCTTTATTTACTCCTCTGTAAGGTAAATCTTGTTATTATTCTCATTCAAAATACAAGGAAACTAAGCATTAGAGAACAAGCAGTGGAGTTGGAAGAAGAATTTTGGCAATCTGGCTCTGGAGATATTAAAGTGACTTGTCCAAGGTGACATGACTAGTATTTGAACCCCGTTTGCCTTCTCTAGTTACATATTAGTAAATTGATATTCCAGTAACTTTGTTTCTTTATCTTTGCTTCTCGCACACATTTCTTTCTCTTACTCCACTTTGGGTCAGCTTTGCAACACTTAGAGTGTGATCAGTTGTTCCCTGTTTACTATAGAATGTTTCTGCCAGAGTTTACTTATTTAACTACCACATTGGCTGATGGCTAACCTTGGCTCATTCTGTTGCCTATTCAGATGTATCAGGGTCGTGTGGTACTAAGGAGGGCCATCTAAGCTAATAAAAGTAATATGCAAATTAACCCTCACTCTGAGACACCTAAGCCATGCCCACCAGCCAAGCCACACCCACCCACCAATCAGAGTGGCTATATGCATATTAACCCAGCCAAGATGACAGTTAATTTGCATACACAGATGCAGAGCGAAGACTGAAGACAGCCTAGAAGGAAGCCAAGTGCTGCAGAAGGGAGCGAAGTGGCAGAGAAGGGAGGGAGTGAGGCAGTGGAGATGCGAGGAAGTGAGGCAGCAGAGACGGGAGAGAGCGAGGCAGCGAGGCAACAGAGATAGGAGAAGCGAGGCAGCAAAGAAGGGAGTTAAGCCTGCCTCCGCGGGCTTTGCTCCCTTCTCTGCTTCGCTCTGGCTCAGGAAGCCCTATTCTTGCAGGAATCTTTCTGCAATGGGCCTCTAGTTCTATATAATAAAAGCCTAATATGCTAAGTGTCCAACCATTCGACCAGTCACTGTGATGCGAACTGACCGCCAGGAGGCAGATGCTCCAACTGGTAGGTTAGCTTGTTGCTGGGATCCAGCTGATTGGGACTGGATGAGATGGGCTGGACACCCCCTGGAGCCCTCCCTCAGTCCCTTCCCGACCCCGATCGTGCACCAGTGAGGTCCCTCAGCCCGGCCTGTGTCCTCTCACAATCCAGGACCCACTTAGGGGATATCAGAGAGCCAGTTTGGCCCAATCCCTGCAGGCCAGGGTGAGGTACCTCACCAGTGCACAAATGCACCAGTCTTCTAGTATTATAAGTAATAAATGAATTTGGTAGCTTTATTTGGGAGGGGATTGTGGGTTTGGCAGGCAATCAGAGTAACAGTAGATGAAGGTAAATAAAGTGACACTAAATCATAGAGGCCATTTTCCAGTAAAAAGTTTGGAATGTATCTGGAGCAGTGAAAAGCCATTGGTTTTGGGGGGCTTTTTTTTTTTAACATATATATATATATGTTTATATTGTAGCACATAGCAAGGTTTCCTTTTTCAGAGTGAATAGTATTCCATTACATATATATATTATATGTACCAAATTTTATCCATTCATCCATTGATAGATATTAGATATTTAGGTTGTTTCCATCGGTTCATCCAGTATTGTTTTATACTAGAGTCGTGATGCACAAAATTCACGTACTTGTGGGTGGGCCCCCTCAGCCTTGCCTGCACCCTCTCACAGTCTGGGAGCCCTCAGGGGATATCCGACTGACAGGTTAGGTCCACTCCCCATGGACATCCTTAGTGCTGCAGCAGAGGCAGGAGAGGCTCCTGCCATGGCTGCTGCACTTGCCCGCCATGAGCCCAGCTTCTGTGGGAGCACACTGACCACCAGGGGACAGCTCCTGCGTTGAACCTCTGCCTCCTGGTGGTCAGTGTGCATCATAGCGACTGGTCATTCCACTGTTCTATTTGCATATTAACCTTTTATTATATAGGATTCGTTTCAGGTGTACCCATTGTTTTTTTATTTGTTTTTTTAAAGGATCAACATATTTAGGTTTTTAATTGAGGAAAGAGAAATTGAAGCAAGGAAACCAGCCAGAGAATTTTATAATAGTTGGAGATACATAATGGTGACATAAATAGAAAAGGTGAAAGGGATTCGTATGGTAATTGATGAGCGTGGTGACCAATTACATGTGGAGGAACAGAGAGAGGAAAACATAGAAGGTGGTGTGAAATCTTAGGACATTTGAAAGGAAGGAACATGGTGAATGTTCAGAAAGCCATATCAAAGAGACCATTGGAAATATGTCTGGAGTATTGTAGGGAAGTTGGAAGAACAGATATAGATTAAAGGTTGGTAGCCAAACCAAATAATGGAGAGATCCTAGCTTATTCCCTTTACCTTCTACATCCAGTCATCAACTATTGCCAGTTTTATTACTTAAATATATTTTAATTCTATCCTTATTCTCTGTCACCATTCATTTTCTCCTGGCATAATTCCTTTACATCATTCATCTGTGCTGTATAGTAGTCTTTATTCTCATGTTCCCCTAATTCCTCTTCTGCACAATTAACATGATATTTTGAAAAATAAATTTATTCACGTTTCAAACCATTTGATGATTCCCCTTCAATTGTAAGATAGAATTTAACTCTTTACCTCTTTTAAAAAATATATATTTTTATTGATTTCAGAGAGGAAGGGAGAGGGAGATAGAAACATCAATAATGAGAGAGAATCATTGATCAACTGCCTCCTGCAGGCCCCACACTGGGGATCAAGCCCACAACCCGGGCATGTGCCCTGATCGGTAATCGAACCATGATTTCCTGGCTCATATGTTGATGCTCAACCACTGAGCCAAGCTCTTTGCCGCTTATTCATCTTTATCCCTACAGCTTCATCTTCCACTTATCATCGCAATACTCCGCTGATCAATTTGTAGCTCTCCACTCATATATATATCAGGAACTCCTTTCTACCTTGCTTTGTTTCTCTGACCAATTCTTATTCAATCTTTAAAATCCCAATTTGGTTTTCATGTCCTCCATAAGGTCTTCTCTTATGTCTGCCTCTGAACAAAATTTACTTATTTGTGCTGTTGAATAATATATCATGCTCTTCAATTTTCAGGCATGCCCTCCCTACTATTATTCTGTATACTCTTTGAGGGCAGATATATGTTTTAGGCATCTTTATGTTCCCAGTGCTTAGTACATAGTACTTGTTCGATAAACTTTTTAGTGATAATTAGGTTTAATCAGCAGTCTAAAATGCTTTAAATAGGTTAGGTTAATATAGTAGTTGTTGGTAGAGAAATGATGTGGAAAGAAGCTGGGCTTTGACATCATTGAGCTTTTGCTCTAACCTGTCCTTTTAGATCTTACTATTAGATGAGCCAGTAAACCTCTCTTAAGAGGTCTGAGACAGATATTGTTACTTGTAACTGATACAAGTGGTTTAATAAAATAAAAAGCACTCTATTTTCACTTAATTTTTTAACACATTAACTTTTTCAATTTTTCAAATACTCATGAGCATCTATTATGATCAAAACAGATTCTCTAGAGAAGGTTATATGGCTACCAACTGCAATGCATTCTTATTCACTTGGCAAGAAGTGGGGGATGGAAAGAAGCTGGGTGGGAAGAATGAACACATTATTTGTACAACTTGAATTTGTATTAATTTTTGAGAAACCAATGCATTTTTGCATAACTTTAAAAATCAACTATGAAAATAAATTATTGATGAAAATGTTGACTAAAAGGCATCTGTTTGCTTGTCATTTCCAAGATTCTAAAAGCTTTGCTCTAAAGCATTAGTCTTATATTTAGGATAAAATACAACGAAGTTTAACAGCAGATATTGAGCTCTTAGTATATACTGAAGATACACAGTTTTTGCCCTTGGGGAGTTCATTGTCTAACAGGGAGAAAGACATGTAAAAATGATGATGCAATGACAGAAGTACTGTAATAGAGGTATGTACTGAGTGCGATGGGAACAGAAAAAGAGCCATTAACTTGGTCTTAGGGGAGTGTGTTAATGGCAACATCCTAAGCTTTCACTGTAAGGGATATATATCTTCATCCATTACTAGGACTCCTGTCGTGAACTGGTGTGATTGCCAATTATACCCTGCAAATAGAAGTCCTCTGAGAATACATATCTTGTTGATGATAATGTTATAGTAATGTGAAGTAAAATATATACTTACCCTAGAGACAAAATTTATATTATCACAGTTTCTATTATGATGCTGATTTCTGTTCCTCCATCACCTTACTATGCATATTAATCAGTGGGCTATGTCTGTACATTAATAAAATAATTTGAATGAGTTTAAAATTATTTTAATAACAGATTAGAGCATGGTTAGTTGTGTTTGTTATGGGGGAGGTGGTGGAAAAGGGCTTGAATGTTACATTCTTGAAGCCAAGTCTGCATTTCAGACTTGGTATTTAACAATGGTCAGTGTACCAGTTTCTAATCTGTTATCTATTGTTATATCTGGTTTGCTGGTGTTGTTGACTATTTACTTTTTTGACTTCAATTTTAGTAAAATTTAAAAAAATTGATTCTGCACAATGTCAACTATATTATTATTTTGTTTTTCTCAAAATAAATCTAAAATAGAAAATCAGCATAAATAGCAGGAGATAAATTTTACTATTATTAAAAGGAATAAAAAAAAATACTTTTTGAAAAAGTAGTCTTACTCTTTTAGTGAAATTACTTTGGTTTTCACGTATAACTTTTAGAAAATTAGATTCATAGCCAATATTAAATAGTGTTCTTTGAAATGAACTAAGAACAAACTCATTTTTATATTAACATATTTTATGTTACCTCTGTATTTATTTTGTTTTTGTTATTTTTAAAACTTTATAAAAATGGGTATATTATATATTTGTATCACTAATTAAACTATTGTTCCTTTTCATTCCTGACAGGCTCCTAAGGGAAGAAATCCACACAGATGTTACATTCTCTGTAGGTTGTACTTTGTTCAAAGCACACAGAGCAGTCCTTTTCGCAAGGGTCCCTGACTTCTATTTTCATAGTATTGGACAGACATCAAATAGTTTAACAAGTCATGAGCCTATTGCTATGGAGAACTTTGAGGCTTCAGAATTTAGAACATTTTTACAGTAAGTGCTTTCTTTGTCTTTTCTTTCTCTTATATTTAAGTCTAATGTGTAATCATTTTTAAAAACATGTATATGTTTTTTTTGTATATATTTATAAACTTTTAAGAAAAATCCATTCATTTAAATTCCACGTTAACAGTATTAATAGAGGCTAAGTATTAGTATTAGTGTAGTGGGAGACTTAGTATTGGTAGAGGCTACACACTAACTTGAGCTTGATAAGAAATGAGTGGTGAGCTATCTGTTAATGTGAATGAATTACTGTATGCCAGAATTTCTCAGCAGTAGCACTGTTGACATTGTGGTTAGATAATTCTCTATTGTAAGACCTGTGCTGTGCATTGCAGTATGTTTAGCAGCACCCCTGGCCTGTAGCCATTAGATACCAGTAGCACTTGCCCTCCACATCCTTCCTAGAACTCTTCCCCCACAAGTTGTGACAACAAGAATGTCTCCAGAACTTGCCAGAAGTCCTCTGGAGTAAATTTGCCCTCCGTTGAGAACCATTGCTATACTGATTTCTATTATTGATATGTAACGCTTTAAGTAAATTATGTGTGTTTATAAAAATATGAGATCATACATTTTATTCTCTTGACTTGTATGTGGTCAACATTTTTGAAAATAGAACTTCCATTGAACTCGTGTTTGGTGAACTAAGAGAATGTCATCTAATATAATAAAAGAGAAACATGCAAATTGACCGTTACCACCAGCCAATCACAGCGGCTGTATGCAAATTAACCCAGCCAAGATGGAGGCTGGCAGGGCGGCTCTGCACTGGGAGCCTCCACGGCTGGCCGGCATAGCTGTGCCAGGTGTGTCAGCTCAGTGGGGCGGGGGTCTGGCCTGGGGCCTCCTCGGGGCGTCCAGGAGCAGCTGTCCTGGGTCTGCTGCCTAGCTCCACCCCCGGGAGCCCCCAAGGAATATCCAGGAGCGCCTGTCCCGGGTCCACTGCTTGGCTCCACCCCCTGGGGGCCTCCCCGGGACATGCAGGAGCATGGGGCCTCTGCAGGGTGTGCAGGAGCAGCCGTCCTGGGTCTGCTGCCTGGCTTTGCCCCTCGGGGGCCTCTGCGGGACATCTAGGAATGCCTGTCCTGGGTCCACTGCCTGGCTCTGCCCTGGGGGGCTTCCGCAGGGTGTCCAGGAACACCCGTCCAGGGTCCGCTACCTTCATCCGCCCCCCAGGGGCCTCCACAGGGCGTGCGGGAGCGTCTGCTGCACAGTGCGGAGAATCCAAAGCCAGTTCACTGCCCAGCTCCACCCCGGGTGTGTTTGCTCAGCAGCAGGGCCCCACCGAGGGATTCTGTACCAGCGTCCGCCCCTGGCTTGCCACCCAACTCTGCGCCAGGTGTGTCTCCTCAGCAGTGTGGGCCCACCAGGCGTGTGCAATCGTGGGCCCTCCGGTGGGAAACGTCCAGGCCTGCACTCACCAGCCCTCCCACCCCCCAGTGCACGAACCCTGGAGGGGCAGTGGGCAGCCTGAAAATGGCTCTCAGCCCCTCACCCAGGCTGGCCAGGCATGCCAGCAGATGGACATCCCCCCGAGGTGTCCCAGACTGCAAGAGGGCACAGGCCGGGCTGAGGGACCCCCACCCCCCGAGTGCACAAATTTTTGTGCACCGGGCTCCTAGTTATTAAATAATGGGATAAAGTACCGTATTTTCTGGCGTATAAGACGACTGGGCATATAACATGACCCCCAACTTCTTTTTTTTTTTTAATCTTTATTGTTCAGATTATTACAGTTGTTCCTCTCC